>JAQBSW010000691.1:0-155000 GCA_029291075.1 Eudiplozoon nipponicum
ATGTGATAACTGATATCGATGAAGGCAGAGTGTATGGTTTAACTGGAGTAACAGGTGTTCGGAAATTGTTGTAATTCTCAATTTGGGTGAACTTTAGCATAAATTTATATCCATCAGGTTGGTATCATGTACCGACTCGGAAACCATAATGTTAGTATCCGGTACTCATCGATTTCAAAAAAGGTATCAGTTACTAACACAATAGCCATAGTGTTAGTATCCTTTACAAACTCGGTATATATATTATATAGTGTGAGTTAGCATTTAAGTCGCATTTTCGTTGACTTTAGATTATGTTAGCTTCACTATTACAGGTTTACACATTCGTCTAGGAGATTGTACCATCCTAATATATTGACGTATCTAGGCATGTATAAATCGTAGGTAATGAAACAGCAATTAGCTAGGTAATATTGCTACCAACAGTAAGGAGATGAATTTGTCAACTTTAATTGGTAGAAAAGAAAGAAGCTTTTAAATTAAACGATCGTGAAATTTTATAATGAAATACATTACAGCAGAACTAAATAATATCAGGTAGTGCTTCAGCTATTTACAACGTTTCATTTCATATTTCTTTCAAGTCAGACACTTTTTAGATAAAAGGAGCATCGGACTATAAGGTGCATTGCCAATTTTTAAGTTAAATTATGTTTTTATGTGCGAATTACGGTATGTTTTGCAATGTTATGCTTCAAAATTTGTACAAATTTATTCATTGTTAATATGACATTTTAGATAAACTCAATTCATAAAACAAAGGACATTTTTAAAGACCGGAAGTTTTACTCACTTTTTTTTAGCGATATCTACATTTTCCTTCTTTCTTCCTGTCGTTTTCCTATTTCAGTTTTCTAAACTGGGCTCGGCAACATCCGAATGTGAATATTGTTGAAACACCGCTCCCTTGGCTGGTTGCTGGTTATCCTGATCACGTAAACGAGAATAAGAATGCCAATACTGAGTTAATTGGAGCCGTTGGCCATTCAAAGCAGAAAAAGAGCATGTTCGGTCAGGAGGACGAGGAAGAAGCTAAAATAAGGAAAATTAAAGCTACGATGAGTGATTCGAATGCTGAAATTGAGTAAGTTTCAGTGACGCGCGCATGTTGTTCTGGAAAAATTTTTTCTTTCACTTGATTGGTATGTCGAAATTTGGTTGCAAAATTGGTTCACATAGGAATAATATATCAAAGTCAGCATATACAAAAATTGTTGTCTGAGGTGAACATGCCTATCGTACGTACTAGCCTCTCATCGGTAGGGGCCGACAATGCGTCCCGGGTTTAGGGCGTGACGTTGGCTCCTACTGATGTGACGCCAGTAAGCTCAAAACATATGCATGCAAGAGGTTACATCAATTTTCCATGCTGACTTTGAGGTATTCTCTTGGTCTCATACGGTCTAAACTATGTATAGGTACGTCTTGTCTAATTCATGCATGCATTTGTTTTCGTTCTTCGTAACCATGAATGTAGGTTATTTTAAAAGTTGTTTTTCATATACGTGAAGCATTTATTCCCAGATATGAATTAAAAAAAACATTTTATCTATAGTACAGAGGTGCATTTACTCTAACTTATTAACTGATTTACTTGAGAAGTAAAACGTTAGAATTAATTTTCTTTAAAGACGACCCACGTTCATAGTAAACAAAAAATTATATTTGTTAAGTAAGATCAAATAGAAAAACATAACTAAACATCGTTTCGTATGGAGCTAGGAAAGCCTCCTGGTTATGCAAAGGCAAGAAAAAATTGTTCTTGTTTGTACAGTGCCGGACAACGTCCATCAGCAGCACAAGCCTCCAGATGGGGAAGCATGTTGGCCATCCTAGCCTTAATTTAAATTGAAAATCGCTTTGTAGATGTGTCGTATTTAGCACTCGACAACATATGTTAGGCTATATATTTAATTTTGACTTATTACATTGATAGGATAGTTGTTTAGTTAGCCTGACAACATTACAAGTGCATTTCTCAGAACTCTGACGCACGTATGAATATTAAAGTTGAAACAGATCGGCTTGAATGGTTTTTGTAATTTGTGTCGCACGCAGACCTTCTATCCCGATAGAATAATGTTAGGCCTTCTTATCAATTCGTTTATATCGAAATATTTACTCTCAATGGCGCTATTGAGGAAAGTAAATTCATCTTTCTGAGATATTATGCTTTTTGTTTGTTGTAATTATTTAATTAATTTCATTTCCAGTGTATGTTTAGTGTTTTGCGAAATCAGATGTGATCTTTATTTCAAGTTGTTGTTTGTTCTCTGTCACGAGAGCATTTAGACCTCTCTAACTTTCTCCGATGAAGTTTAATTCACTGCCCTTACATGGCAGTGCGATGTGTTGAAAGTTTCCATTTTCACCTTTTTATTTTTGTCATCGATTTATCTTACTTGCCTTCCCAATTTTCATTTCCGGTTTTCGTAGCTATTTTCGAATTGCCTTTTTCAATAAAAATGCTGCTAAAGACAAAAACTGGTTGTAATGCATTAAATGTAAACTTTTTCTGTTATCTTGCCACTATCACATACATCCTCGAATAAATATGTAAATGCACACTAATAAATAGATACGTGCATACGCACATACATACCTAGATACATACATTAATACATGCATACGTACATACGTGCCTATATTCATGCATTAATGAATGCATAATTACATACATACAAACATACACACACATATACACACATTCATACACACATGAATACAGGCATACATACACACATACATTCATACGCATATAAATACATACATGCATATATAAATACAAACAACTAAACATACTTGCATACATAAATACATACATAAGGACGCACATACATGCGTGCATACACGCATGCATGAATATAATATTGCATACATACGTGCATACATAGACTAACAGAGATCAACGTCTCTCGCAAAGTGTGATTTAGTAGATGGTGTGGCCACAGGATCTGTAAACTGTAGCTTTCCTGCAGAATCACCTATTGGTAACAATCATAAAATGTTAATTGTGTGATTGATGGCGATTAGTTGGCTCTTTTTTTAGAAGATTGGGTCTCCCTATGTAGCAGTGGCACTTTCGCTCAAAAGGTCCTATTTAAGGCTAATGTGAATTCAACAGAAAGTCCTCGCATAAGTGCACGAATTAAGATGAAGCAGTCAGCAAAATTATGGAAGCAGCATTCGAGCCGATGAATTGAATACGAAATAATTAATATTTTCTATTTTGTTTTATTAATTGGACGCACTATATGCGAGCAAACTCCTATAAATAATAGATTAAAAACAAAGCATTTTTGTTGAGCAAATGAATTAATCTGATGGTTTGGAATACGTAGTAAGAATATTGACTGCGCAAATGAACACTCAAATTGCGGAGTTAGGGATAATTATTTCTAGGCTGGACGACATCATTATATTAAATTCTGGACGAATCCACATGAACGACAACACCCACAAGTCAACACCCGTCATCTTTTTCGTACCTAGTGCAGACTGACATGAAACATGACGATATACATACTTAGAATCGACTGGAGCATCCAAGTTTCCTTTCGTGAAAGTGAAAGATTTGTACATAAATATCAGCGAAGTTCAGAATTGCATTGCTAATACGATTAATTAGGGCTCATTGGCCTCAGGCCGGAGAGTTTTCTGGCTACAGACGCACACAATGATCTACATGGTCTAAGTAATATTCCGCTCAATAACCTTTCTCGTTGGAAAATAAATTTTGTAACTTCAATGTAAAATTAGTTTGCCACCATACTGGTTAAAAGTGTTAGAATTAGACGCTTCCTATGACTTGCAGACAAATTTTAATCTCAAAAATTGTCTAACACTAAAGCGAAATCACAACGTTTTCTAGCAAACCGTAATCAGGAGTGATGCTATTTCTTTGCAGCTGGAGCCTTCTATTAAACACTTCACGCTCGGCAATTTGGATAGCATTAAAAAAACATTGTGTTTGTTTTCTGTCGTTCATGTCGCAATCAAAGAATTGATCCGGTTATTCCCGCTTGGCATTATGCTGCCATTATGAGCGCGACTTTCTTAAGTCGGTAGAGGGCCAGTGAGGTAAATGTTTTTCTCTCTAAGTTAATGCATGCATAGATGCGTACATAAACAGAGTTTGGTCTTCGGTGCAGTCGGTTCCAATAGAATTTAGAACATAATTCAGAAAAATCAAGTACTTTACGCTAAAACTTTTATGGTTCTACCAATGCTATAGTGAAACGCACTGTGCCACACGATAGTGAGAATTATGCTCCAATGCCACTCACATTCATATTTACTTTTCTTGGAGTCTCTGCATTTAATACGGAAAATGGCGAAAGCCATATGGAAAATTAAATCCAGCGTTTTAATATGTATTCAAGAGGAGGATAGCTGTTATGTCCTATTAACGAAATGGTTCATAATTATATTCCTGCTACGAATAGTTATGGCCGACTGGTGTTCACGTCGAAGTTTTCAGTTTTGAAAGAAAATATGACGTGTATTTTATATACATTTTTCAGTATAAACGAAGCATTGTATAAGGTTGAGATGCAGTTCATCCAGTTGGCCCGTTTTGTCCTTTTTCGTAATTCTTCACGTATTATCCAGAATATTGGCGCGGACAGGACTCGAACCGAGGCACATTCAGCACAAAACTGAAAATTGTATATAGTATGTGTCAGGGTGGCACAGTGGAGTGAGTCACAGACTTGGAAGCAAATGTGTCCAGATTCGAGCCCTGTCCGCGACAAATTTGTGGACAGTACCTGAGGAGTTCCCAATTTGGATGAAATCGGTTTACTGGATAAATTGCCTTTGCTAATTCATTATTATTGGTGTTTATATGAAGCTCGTAACCTTGATTTAAATAATTGTTATCACTTGCCTCGTAATCGAAGTTTGTAGAAATATAACTATAAACCCTTACTGTCTAATCTGATCAGAATCACACTGCTAATTTGAACTTTGCCAAATAAAATGAAATTTTGATGCTACGCATCTTGATTGGCCTCGATTATTTCACGTGCCATGTGGATCGAATTCAAGGCATGGGTTCACCTTCTCAGCAGCACAGTAGATATGTTTTTGTCTGGAGTTTAAACTATGTCTCTTGTAGGAAGCTGATCTATTGACTAGACATGTTTTAGCGTTTGTCCTTTGTAGTTTTGCCTGATAATACATTAGTTGATAACTTAGATTTTTCATTTGTTTCCCTTAATATGGTGCGATATGTTCATTTACTAAAACTCCTTGTTGCTTCCCACTGAAGAGGTATGCTTGTTAATAGATTGAGGCAGCAATCATCTTGAGATAAGTATTGAATTAAAAATTTACATTTTAGGTGTAAACTAATATTTTACTTTGAATGAGATACTAATCTGATTGCTGTTACCGAGTCTGGCCTACATGATGTGTCTGGTTTATGATAATTATGCAAGGTGAACTTTTTACTCGACAATATAATTAAATACATGCCCCATATGGAGCATCTGAACGGATGGTTACGTTCTCTGCATGAGACATCTATACCACTGCAGGTTTTTCAGAATAAGGATATAGAGCCAATCTATGCAGTTTAATGGTGTTGCCAGCTTTGTATCAACACAACATTTATGGTTAATTAGCACTGTTAGAGGACAACAATTAATGTAAAATCCAGCAGCGCATCATATCTAAATGTACGTTTCTTGATGCACCGTACTCATTGCTTTCGGTCAAGGAGTGACAAATGCGTTAATGTTGATGCTGTCTCTGAGGGTTGCATATGCATTCCACTAGGCTGGCCATGAAGGTGAGTTCGGTGGATGGCTGAACTCAGAATATGTAAGCGAGAGAAATTTGTACTCTAGCGGTATTATTTTTCATGTTGATTACTTGATCACTACGTCCTTAGGAGTCAAAAATCCAAAAGAGAAACTTCGAAGAGAAATAATTGGAAGAAACAGACAGACACCATGGTTCAGAAAAGAGGTCTAGTTATTTTGAAACTTACAATAACAGCCTTTTCTGAAGCCCTCTGGAAAGAAGCTCCGGATCACTGTTTTTGCTTGTACTGACAACGGCATTGGCAATGAGAATTGGCCATATAATAGTTATTTAACGACTCTGTGTAATCAGTTTTTTCGTGAGAGATTCTGTGTGCGAATAATTATATCATTGGTGTGACGAATTAAACTGAATAGTCTTGTTTAGTGACATCCTTTTGGAGCTTGAGTGGTCAATTTATTTGTCAAAATTTCTATGCTTATTTTTTTAAACTGAAATATTTAAAGTGAATATTTTAATCGAGCTTTCATCATTTCGCTGCATTCAGACCTACGACAACTTGTTGCATTATAGCCAAAAAAGTCATCGCTTTGAGATATTGCAGGCAATTACTTGTATCAATATAATTATACATGTGTGTTATCAAGGTGTAGCACTCATAGAGACATTACAAAATCTTATTTCTTAATACAATAGCTATTTAATTTAACACTTATATACGTAATTATATTATTTTAATAATTTTAAAAAATTTTAACCTACTTTCCCAATGAACTAACGGTATTTACAACGGGAATATAGATGTGAGCCGAAAGACACCGTACCAATACTTTACAATTTGCGCGTTAAAGGACCGAAATGGGGTCCCGATGACAGTTTATACGAAAATGATGCAGAATTACGAAATCGCATGCCTCGAGGTTGCTCATTGTTTCGTGTAAGTTCCCTCTGATTATCATAACTTCTAGTGCTTAATATCTCGTCTTTAAGCGATAATATACTGAAGTTAAAAGTTCCGAGAAACTGCATAATTTACATTAGATAATTAAGTCTGTTGAGCGCCACCTTTAGTAATTCATTTCCTAGAATTTCCTGCAAACGCATTTTAGATGCCAGCTACACTTGCGTGTTTTTTTGCGTTGTTGATATATTTTTCAAAAGGCAGGAAGGGGAAACTGTCATTTTCGTGTTTTGAATTTTTGGTAATACTCATGAAAACATCTCTGGCTTGAAACCCTAAACACAGACTGTCATCATTAATGTGAATGGGTTTATTCAGTGAGCATGAAACCGCCATCGAAAATAGATTGTTAATAGTCATTTGATTGTCATACAATTTTTGACGCATACTGCGTCTAAACAGTCCCCACTTGTCAAGTAGCAATAATCCGCTTAGTGCATTATGCTGCATAGCATTGTCAATTTCGAATACAACAATAATTAAATATCACTAATCACAAGCTTTATGCTTAATAAGTACTCAGATCACCACACTCCACAAAAATTATATATGTAAGAACACAACGTGTGTGTCACTGAAATTCACTTAATATTGGTTTTACCACAAACTAACTAGGTTCGTAGAGACATTTTTATTTGTTGAGCAATCTGTTGAAAGAAACAAGTTGCCGTATTCTTTAGATCAAGTTTGCGAGCTTGAAGTAAACATCAATCCAATTTTTAATTAACTAGTCGTCGAACAACATAGCAAAACTACCGTCAGTTACACGTACTGAGATGTTTCGGCCTTCTGTGATCATCATCAGAGTACGACGGCAAACTGACTAGCGAGGATCAAATCGCCTTGCATATATATGGAAAGCAAAATTAGATGTGCGGCTCTCACCTCTAGTAGTCCTGCATATATTGAACCCGACTGAAAATGTCGGCTGCAGGGTTTTTATTCAATTACAAACATTTACTTTTTACAGCTTTCACCACATGTGTATGTAGGTAATACGATTAAACAAGTATTGTTTGCGCGGGAGGTGGTAAAAATTCTTTCAATAATTTTTTCGAGCTTGAAGTAAACATCAATCCCATTGTATTTAACCAGTCGTCGAACACCATAACAAAACTACCGCCAGTCACTCGTACTCTGCTATGTTGTTCTACGACTGGTTAAATACAATGGGATTGGTATTTACTTCAAGCTCGCAAACTTGATTTTTTTTAAATGTTACCAACACCGGCGCTATCATTGCTTGTTAAACTTGCCGTATTTTCCGTACAAAAAGGCACACCTGGATATTTTAGAGCACTCTCTATGAACAAGTCTTTTTTACTAATAAGGCTCACGGGATTATAAAGCGCGTTTCGATCACATTATTAATAACATGTTTATTGCAGGCTTTAATGATAGGAACGTAAATTTAATTAACAAATTTTATTAATTTTGATTGTAATTAACAAAATAGTGTACACCTGTACATATCTGTTGATTACTTGCTCGAGAAATATTTCGTCATTATTTCTAATGTACTCACGTATATAGAAATCATAGGCAATGAAAAAGTTGGATACAGCAATTTGGTAGGTAATATGATAAAGAAATGAAATCGTTAATTGGTAGATAGGACAAAAAATGCAATTCCGGGGGTTTTTGGCGTAAATATTGATGAAATTTTATAATGAAATACATTACAGCAGAACAGAATAGTACCAGGTATTGTTTCAACTATTTGTCATATTTCATCTCATGTTTCTCTAAAGCCAGATTTTTTCACACGTAAGACGCAGTACCGATTTTTAGGGGAATGTAAGTATTTTTAAAGTATGCCTTATAGTCTTGAAAATAAGGTAGTTCCTATACGACTAGGAGGACATATAAATGCCAGCGAAATGAAGTGCAACTTCTCTCTATACTAACTATATATAATACATGCCGACGTAGTATACTGTACCAACACCGTGCCCTTGGAGGTCGGCTGAATTTTACCTGAATCTAATCTGATCATTCTGAACATCTAGTTTAGCACGTGCCGCTATCTTTGGCCTCAATTGGCATCGGTTGTAACATTTTTGAGATGATTCTCACATTTTTAAATCGAAGATATAACACTTACACATTCTGGGATTCAGGGAACTCACAAGTATGCATTTCTGTATTATGTATAACGGACCTAGTTACACGTTATTTCGTACAGCACCATACTAATATACCAAAGTAAATTCCGCTTAATATATCAATACCAAGAGAAGTTAATTATATGCGTACAGATATACGTCAGCTAAATTTATGGACCTAAAATCTATCAATCATTCATTGTCCAATAGTCAACTCCTTGTTATGATGACTTCGCTAATGTAGCCCATTTCCATTTCCATCGTCTGTAAAGTTCACGCAATTTTGCTACAATGGCTGCCTCCCAGTTTCCATGAAGATTTAGAAGAAAACAAGTATGCCTTTATTAATAGATTTGGAGACAATACTGACAAAACATTGTTGACTTATATAGCCTTAGCGTTCATCTCTTGCAGGCAATAATTCTCAATTAACTGTGCATGTTATGCTGATCTGTTAATATCGCCATAGTTAACTCTGTAGAATTCACATATATGTACATCCAATATTTACCTTTTACATAAAGAGCAAACAGGAAGAACATCATTAAAACAGTTTGTGACACAATGATCCTCCGACATCATCTGATCCTCGGACGTACAATTAACTCATGAATTAATCAAAATTGAAGATGCTAAAATATAAACATATTAGCTTAATGCTCAACAGAAGAAACGTAACCAACATAGTTTCCTACGCCATTATAACCATTAATGGTCTTCGCAATTTATGAATTGATTAAAATTAAACAACGCAAAATACGTAAATATATTTCAAAGTTCAAACAAAAGGCATAACTTATTGGCGACTCATCGATGGGAGACGATATTTCGCCTTTTACCCACTGTATATTTTGGGAAGAATGTGGGAAAATAGGACGATGCGTTGTGTAAACCTGCAGTAGGGAAGATAACATCATATAGAATCTCGACAATGCAACTTCAAAGCCTACTAACTATATATAGTCTATATACTGAGTCTGTGAAGGATACTAACACCATGGCTATTGTTTCAGTACCCGAAACCAACATTATGGTACCGAAAAGCTACGTGGTACTAACATTATGGTTGCCGAGTCGGTAAATGGTACCGACACGGTAGATTTCAATGTATGCTAAAGTTCACCAAAAGTGAGAATTACAACTATTTCTAAACACATGTTACTCCAGCAACTCCATACACTCTGGCCTTGATCGATATCACTTATCGCAATTAAATATAGAAAAGTTAGATACTGTCTGTGGCAGATAACTAATATGTATATTCAATTGTGTATTATGTGTTGCGCACCTAGTAACAACTTAGTTCAAATATGACCCATAGGATAAATCAAAGACGGCATGAAAGGAAAGTATAATCTCGGGCACAATCGATTCGTGCTTATTGGCGATTCATTGTATTGGCACCCTTTACAGACTCGGTATATCGATTATATATAGTGAACTAGTTTTGAAGTTGCATTGTCGACGACTTTATTTGAAGTTAGCTACACTACTGAAGGTTTACACATTCGTATAGAAGATTTTACCCTCCTATTTCCCTCATACCTCACCCAAATATATATTGGGTAAAGGGCGTAAAACGAAACGAATGTGCACGATATTATACTTTCCGTTCATGCATTCTTTGGTTTATCCTTCTGGTCATGTTTGAACTAATTTGTTACGAAGTGCGCAACACATCACGAAATTGCATATCTTATTTCTTCGCTACAATCTGTATCCTACTGGCTGAATTGCCTTTTTTACATTATATAATGCTTACTTTATACTGAGAGATTTAAGTACATAATTGGAGGATATTTATATCAAGATCGCAAGCTTGATTGAAATAAGTGAAACCTGATGTGATCCATTTAATCAAATGAAAACCCATAACGTATATAAATAAAATATTATAATGTGCAGTTGAGTGTTTTCCCTATTTAAATATATTTATATGCGCCATATAAGCTCCACCTGCAGGTAAGACTAACCACAACGTATGTGGATATATTACTGGAAATTATCGGTAGTTTTCGGCAGGGTTGGCGCTGTGGATGTGTGTAAAACTCGAAACCCAATGTGCCTTCATTTATATATATATATATATATATATATATATATATGTATATATATACATATATATTTATTTATATATATATACTTAAATATAAATATATATATACATATATTTATATTTATATACTCTATATATATATAAATAATTTTAAAATGCTTTTTCTTAATTATGTGTCACTTCCCTAATTAGCGTGTCCTATAAAGACATATTTACATAAGCCACTTCGGCGCTTATGTTAAAATTGACACACGGTTTTATAAATAGTGCAGTAACTTATATAACAGTTAAATACTGTTTATTGCGGAGAGCTAATATATGCAAGTATGTATTAGGTGTTTTGAACCTAGTATTAACAAATTAGTTCGCACAACAACCAGAAGGATAAGCCAAAGACAAGTATGTAAAAGGTGTTGCGAACCTAATACATACTTCCATGTCTTTGGCCTATCCTTCTGATCACAAGTTAACTAATTTGTTACTAGGTTCGCAACACATAATACATACTTGCATGTCTTTGGTTTATCCTTCTGGTCACAATTGAACTAATTTGTTACTTGGTTCGCAATACGTAAGGCAGCAACTTGTTTAACTACGTTGAAATAATATTTAGATTTACTTGCTCGGATTTCGTAGATTAGACCATTTGTTTTTTGGCTCCGAATCTGCCGCAGAATTCCTGTGTATGCTTGAGGTGTTACCGAAAAATGTCGAAACCATTGTTTCGTAGATGATTTTGCCGGTCATATCTGTTTATACATATGAACTTCAGGTAATTAAATTTAGACGTTTATCAGCGCTTTTTTGTAATTTATGAGGCGCATAATTTTGCTAGTATATTTCACTAATCCCACTTAACAAAATCGCTATCCAACTTATGATCGGAAATAAACATAGAAATTGCCCTATCGTCTGTTATAGCTAGTGCTGTTATCTCTTACATACTTCACTTGACAGACTGCCAATTTTTTGACTTGGGGTTTAGCTGTAAGTGTTCTTTGTATACATTAAATAGTTCCAACATGAAAATAACTTGTCTGTGGATCAGCTATTCTGCTAGAATGTTGATTGTGAATACTATTTACCGGTATTATTGATGTTTATATGTGTGCTGCTAGATCCTGATTTTTGCCATGCACTTTGTTTTTGCTGGCGATTGTCGTTTGTATTTATTGATTTTTATGGCAAATTTGACCGGCTGTCTGCCTTACCAGTTACACTATGCACTATTACATACTCCACTATGTTAGTATTATATGTGCAAAAGTAAGTATGCTTAGTTATTCAAACGTGAACACTATTTATTGTCGAATTATTCTTTCTTCTTCTGTGTGCTAGTTTTTCTGTGCTCCTGTTGATTAGCATTTATAGGTCACAGAGGATCTACACAGTCTGTTTCACTTGCCTTCTGCGGCATTTTCTAGTAAATGGCATCCTATTCAAGCTTGATTTATTAATCATTTAAGATGGCTATAAATAGTTGTTCTATTAACTGTGTGTGCATGCCTATTTAACTGATGATTTGATGCCAGAAATTTTGAATACTAAAAGTTTTACGAACATCAAAATTATCAGAATAAATTTAATAATAATAAATTTAAACTAATTAGCTTTATTTAACTTAAGTGTATGATTACGTTTCAATTAAAATGCGGCCGAAATAAGTGGTAAAATATATTTCCTTTGGCACAATTCAATAAAGTTGCAACTCTCTATTGCAGGCTTTTCGTAACTTCTTTGGTGTTAAATAGGAAAATTTGTCGTGTTTTCACATAATACTATGTAAATTTTCCCAATTAATCAGTTTCAGTATTTTTGTCTAGATTAAGTTTCTGCTTCTGATAAATACTAATGTCGCATTCTATCCGTAATCTAGGCTTTGGTCATTATTATCTTAAGATATAATTCTGCGTATTTTCCCGTTTTGATGCCTATTTATGTGTTATTGAGTGAGGTGTCATTAAATGAATCAACTGTGTCATTAAACCATCTTAATGTAAGCATAAGAACCTCTCATTCGATCAGATCATGAGACTGTAATGAATTTAAGACAATATTCTATTAACGAGTATGTAATCATATATATACCAGACAAAAGTATCTGTTACAGAATTGCCTAAGTGTGGATGTAATTACATAAAACTGGACATATATTCACGCATGCAAATTTACATGAGTAAGTAGATATTTCGCTTGAAATTTTGTTATACAGAAATGTTTTGCGTGACAGGAAATTGAATAAGTACATCATCCTAGTTTCGCGAGACTAAGTTCTTTGGTCCTGTGTCCATATTTTGACATCGTTTATTTCGTGGCCGTCTTTCAGGCATCTTTGTCAACAGATGTAACGAGAAATTTATCAGTTATAAATTCAAGAGTTAAATTGCGTTAAAACTGCTACATTTATACTTATTGGTAGACATCCTAACAAGAACTTGCTTTTCACAAGATAAGTGTGCGTCATGTATGTATGTATGTATGTATGTATGTATGTATGTATGTATGTATGCATGTGTGTATGTATGCATGCATTTATGTATGTATGTATGTGTGTATGTATGTATGTATGTATGTATGTGTATGTATGTATGTATGTGTGTATGTATGTGGTATGTATGTATGTATGTATGTATGTATGTATGTATGTATGTATGTATGTATGTATGTATGTATGAATATATGTATGTATGTATGTATGTATGTATGTATGTATGTATGTATGTATGTATGTATGTATGTATGTATGTATGTATGTATGTATGTATGTATGTATGTATGTATGTATGTATGTATGTATGTATGTATGTATGTATGAATGTATGTATGTATGTATGTATGTATGTATGTATGTATGTATGTATGTATGTATGTTCTGGCCAGAGTTTGGCCAGTGCGTGATGAGTTCCCAATAAGAACAAAACCGATCTACTACCTTTTCTACACTATACAATTCTTAGCTTATACTGACAAACGGAAGTACTTAATGGGTTAGGTTTTTGTATAAAGTTCGCAACCTTGATTATAACAAATGCTATCACCGGCCGAGCAACAAATGTTCCTTTAAGCTTTAACCCTACTTTTGTGAATGAGGTATTTAAGAATCGCCTTCTAGTTAGAAATGGCCCAAGAGAATGTAAATACACCAGTATAAAAACTGAGCATTAAGTAAAACAAGTGGCCTCTTTAAAATATATTAATACAAAGGGAGGCCAGACAAGACAATTTTGAAAATTCCCTACTAGTTAAAAGATCGTTGTTATGTTGTAAAGAAAACGTGATATTTAACTTACAGATTCCTTAATGAGTGTTAGATTCTATAAGGGACTGAAGTTGATAGATACAACAAAATAACAAGTAATAGAAGATTAAGTCATAAGGTAGTCTTATAATAGAAGTTTGGACTTTTAGAATGTTAGGTATTGCTAGACAATAAAAATTATTATCAAAATGAAACCTGGTTTATGAAACTTTATTAAGCCGTACAATGTATTTCACTGTATAATAAATTCACCGCGCGTCTGCTCTAATTCACCATTGACAGTCCTCTTATTAATCAGTATTTTCCCTTTTCAGTTCAACTTATCAGTAGGATCTTTATTTATTTGAGTGTATATCTCTAAATTGTCTAGTTGTTCATGCATCGTGTCATTATATCCAGACAGGTTCTTCGGGTCCGTCACTCCTCCTCTAGATATATGTCACTTAAGCCTTGTACACAGTTAATTTAACGAGATGGATCATAGAACAGTATGCAATTACGGACAGTTTAATCGATCAGATCTTGCACGGCATACAATCGTGACGAAACATAAAATTAACTTGAAATGTAGAAATGACAATTCATCCAGTAGCCTGGTTTCGTCCTCACTGGGACCTTCTCACGTACTCTCCAAAATTTGCCGTGGGCAGAACACGAACCTGGGCAGGTCTGCTTCTGAATCTGTTGTTTTAACCACTGAGCTACTCTGCCGCATGCTAGACACAGATTTCAGTACGTAAAGAGCTCCTAATAAGGACGATACCGCTCTACTGAGTGAATAGCCTTTTCTAAATTATACTATGCTTGATTGATACTGAAATTCATATATCATCATCATCATGCAGAGGCATAAAAAAGCCAAAATTGACTATTTTTTCACTGCCATATCATAAGTCGTTCATGGTTATATGTGGACTGAAAAAAGATAAAAACAACAGACAACCTAAGCATCAATTGAAAATGATCCGCGTATTGTAGTTAAACAAGACGGAATGCAGTTTTCATGGTCAGTTTGCAGGAACTGATGATAAAAGTACAAAATTTGTAGAAATCTTGAACAAGTTGTTAATTTTCTTATTTAATATACCTAATAACCTCACTAGGAAGGGATGAAATTCATATATATATATATATATATTTAAAAAAATGGTGAAATTAGAAGCTATCAGTATATATATATATATATATATATATATATATATATATATCTATATATATATAAAGAGACTAGTGTTTACATCAATATTGCAACCTTGATTTCAATAATGTTTATCACAGCCCACGCAACCATTGTTCGTGTAATTCACTGGAAAGTTTTTCGACGAGTATCCACATGTGGTCGTATTTGATCAAGAACACTGATTAGGGAATCTGCTAAAAGGATATCAAGAGGTAACGTAGTGATGGAAACTGCAGTAAAAAAATCACTGCGCTTGATTTATAACATAGCACCAAATAATGACAGGAAGCGAAAGTAGACAAAATCAGAATCGGCAGCTCTTTTCAAGTCAACCATAAAGATATATAGATTAAGATTGGATTGCTAGTGGTGAGGACAATTATTGGCTATTTCTTAATTAGTTTTAGGAGTATCTTAAAATTTTATTCTGCGTCCCTTCTTGTCTTTTGGTATGTTTTAGCTTGAATCTTAAATAGTGCATCACTTGTTAATGAACCTTTACGTTAAATATTTCCTTTTAGTCACAATATTGCCATGATCTTTCTATATTTAGGATATTTTCAAATTTTCGTTTCTTACCTTCATTTGTTGTAGCTGATTAACTTTTTACCTTTTTATTTTTTGTGAATGTTGAGTATTTTTCCCTGATTGTGTTTTGCGACTGTTATATTTACATTATCTTGCCCCCATGCTAACGAGTTAGGTTATTCGTCAATACTTCGTTTAATATAAGAAGTTTGAAACACAATGCCATTTCCATGTACAAAATAAAAAGAAATTTTATCAGATACAAGTACCGTTTCTTTATAATTTTCTTCTGAGGTATCTACAAATGAGCATCTCTTTATACATAAATTGAAAGGCAATACATGTTTACATTTTTCTATCTTGTTTTGCCTTTCAAGATTAAAACAGTTAGTTTGATTTGTTCAAAGAGTTTTCTTTAGTCAGTGTTGAATTGCTTACATGAATGTACGCGCTCATGTGATTATTTTATCTGATTACTTCGCATTTCTTAACACGCCCACCTACACATACACACGCACTTATATGGCGTACGCTTTTCTAATAAATCGTAATTAATTGTTATTGGATTACTGTAATTTCACTTAGAAGAGCGTACACGTGCAAATGTTAATTGTTAGCTGAATTTTTTCTACGTATAAACACATGCACATTTATTTAGTAAAACATCAGTCATGCTTGAGAGATCTGTCAGTAAGTATAAACGAAGATGCTTAAACGAAATTTAACACTTGACTTAACAGATATGAAGATTCTTGGCGCGATGAGCTTACCGTTTACAAAGTGGCACCGAAGAAAGTCCTGAAATATGCGGTGCCAAAATGTGTACTGCTAAAAAATTCTTGGTTCACAAAACAAGAATTGTTCAATTTCGTCTCACACGTTTGTATTGAACATGATCAAGAATCTGCATTTTTTAGCACTATGAAAAGGAAAATTAGTTAAATGTAAATGATATTACTCGATTTGCAATGATATTATTATTATTGAATTCACCATGTCGAGATCCGCCCATTGAATGATTTCTAAATTCAATTAATTTTATTACTTTAAAGAAACCTATAAAAATAAGCTATAATGTTGAGTGTGGAGAAATTTTTCAGCCGACATTCCGGTCACATACAAAGTACGCGACATCATCGTTCTGTAACGATGACAATGAAAAACCGAAAACTAATTGTTTGCTATTGTGAGGCTGAAATAAAACATAAGTGGTGTGTTCAATTGTGCATTGTATGTTGTGCACCTAGTACCATATAAGTTCAAATGAGACCAGAAGGATAAACCAAAGTCAACACACCCGAAAGGTATAACTTCATGTACAAATACGTTTCGTGATTACTGGTGACTCATCAGTATGAGGCGGTACTACGCCCCATACCCACTGTATATCCGTCGGAGGAATGTGGTATAATTGAACGATACAATCTCCTATACGAACATGTATAAAAGCACTAGTAGAATTAGCTTCATTAAAAATTATTCCCGATGCGACTTTTTAAGCCAACTCACTATTTATAATATATATATATATATATATATATATATATATATATATATATATATATCGATCTTGTGAAGTGTGTTAACACTATGATAGCCAGAGTCTGTACATGGTACCACCACAATGGATTTCAAGATATGCTAAATTTTACGAAAATTGAGAATTACAATTTTTTATAAATACCTGTTACCTCAACAAATCCATACACTATCGCCTTGGTCGATATCACATCAAACTTCACAATAATAATGACATCGTTCAATCAAACATATAATAGTTATATATTGCTAGTTGCGAAGACCTAATTTATATGCGATTGTGTTTGTTTCATGCCCGCAATCGTGATTTTGATTTTCACTATCACCATCAGTGCATTCAACATTACCCGATCTGCGTTTTGACTACCAAAGGCGGAATTCTAGTTTTTTTGCTTCTTCAAGTTATTTCGATGGCCTTTGGCGGCCCTTTTCTTCATTTCACCCATCATCGTAAGTTTAAAAAAACACTATTGAAGTAAGCGCGATATTTCCTCTTTTCATAACATTGATTCTCCAAGCTGACCTTTCGGAAATTGTTGTAATTCTCAATTTGGGTGAACTTTAGCATAAATTTTTATCCATCAGGTTGGTATCATGTACCGACTCGGAAACCATAGTGTTAGTATCCGGTACTCATCGATTTCAAAAAAGTTATCAGTTACTAACACAATGGCCATAGTGTTAGTATCCTTTACAGACTCGATATATATATATATATATATATATATATATATATATATATATATATATATATATATATTATATAGTGTGATTAGCATTGAAGTCGCATTGTCGTTGACTTTAGATTTATGTTAGCTTGCTTCACTATTACAGGTTTACACATTCGTCTAGGGAGATTGTACCGTCCCTATTTTCCACATTCTTCTACCAAATATAGTGGTTAAAGGGCGTAATACCGCTCCTACTGATAGGTCCTCAGTAAGCACAGAACGAATGTGCATGAGATTACACTTTCCGTTCATGCTGCCTTGGTTTATCCTTCTGGTCACAACTGAACTTATTTGTTATTAGGTTCGCAAAACCTAATACATACTTTTACTAGATAGTTGCGTGTCACATGTGCGTGTGTGTGTGTGTGTATGTATCCATAACTTATGTTCATGCGTTAGACTATTTCTTTCATACACACACCAAGCGAAATGACGCAACTGAGGTCGCTCTCACATTTTGGGTGGTGGAAGACCAATATATCAGAAACACTTCAGATCACCACATGCCATTGTAAGTGATGAAATTAGAAATCAGAACGAGCCATGAACGCGTGAAATTTCACTCCAACCACTCAGGTTGTACTTAGAATCGTCTTGTTTAATAACAGTTGTTTCCATATCATTAAACAGGCGCATGTCACGCGCGTTCATGTGTGTGTGTGTGTATATCCATAACTAAAAAAGGATTCAGTTAAATATAATTAATATACATGCACGTCCATCTAAATGAAACTGTAGTGAAAAGACATTAGTTTATTCGCCTAGTTGTATGGCTTGTGTCAGTTGGGCAGCCGAAATTTCCAGTCAAAGGATAATTAATTATTATAATCAAGGTTGCGGTCTTGATATAAACACCTGACCCATTAATTACTTACATATGTCAGTATAAACTAAGAATGGTATAGTGTAGAAAAGGCAATTCATCCAGTAGACCGGTTTCGTCCTTATTGGCAACTCATCAAGTACTGGCCAGAATTTGCCGCGGACCGGATACGAACCTGGGCACGTCTGCTTCGGAATCTGGTGCTCTAACCACTGAGCTATCCTGCCGCACATTACACTACACACAATTTTCAGTTATATACTAACTAATGTAACTTGGTTAGTCAATTTTTCCTTTAGGTGGAGCTCATATGGCATCCATTTAGACCCAAAGTTCCAACTAACCATGCCCAATCTGTCATTACTGAACAGACACCACATTACATGGGGAAATGTTATTGAAATGAACATTTATATAATTAAACGAACATTGGTTGCGCGGGTGGTGATAACAATTATATAATCAAGGTTGCGGTCTTGATATAAACACCTGACCCATTAATTACTTACATATGTCAGTATAAACTAAGAATTGTATAGTGTAGAAAAGGCAATTCATCCAGTAGAGCGGTTTCGTCCTTATTGGGAACTCATCAAGTACTGGCCAGAATTTGCCGCGGACAGGATACGAACCTGGGCACGTCTGCTTCGGAATCTGGTGCTCTAACCACTGAGCTATCCTATCCCAATAAGAACGAAACCGGTCTACTGGATGAATTGCCTTTTCTACACTATACAATTCTTAGTTTATACTTACATATGTCCGCGGCAAATTCTGGCCAGTACCTGATGAGTTCCCAATAAGGACGAAACCGGTCTACTGGATGAATTGCCTTTTCTACACTATACAATTCTTAGTTTATACTGACATATGTAATTAATTAATGGGTCAGGTGTTTATATCAAGACCGCAACCTTGATTAAAAGTAATTGTTATCACCACCCGCGCAACCAATGTTCGTTTAAAGGATAATTATCTTCTAGTTGTTGAACAGGAGCTGAAACAATGAGTTAAACAAGGAAAAAGCATTAATTGTGCGTTGAGGGACAACGGCTTTTACTCAAGTTTGCGAACTTGAGAAATGCACAAATACAATTTTATTTGATCAGTTGCATATTGTAACAAAACGACCCTCATTCACACGTACTTAAACGTTTCTATTTCCGATGGCCATTGTCAGAGCACGAAAAAAATGATAGAGTACGATCAAGTCTCACTACGTATATAAGGTATTAATAATCAGATATTCGTATCTTAACACCAGAAGTTATGCACGTATTGTACCAGACTGGATATGTATGCTGAATTATTTCTGAGATTAAATCATTTGCTTCAAGTGCATAAGTTATGCAATTGCAATATTAAACGGTTCTGCGAAATTGAAACGATTACAAAATTGAAATAGACGCCAATCCCATTTCATTTCGCCAGTCGCTCAACATTTCCGATCAAGTGAAAGGTACGCGAGACTAATAGTGGTGAAAGCCTCATTTAAAGTTTTCAAAACTTTAACTTCTTTTTGAGTTTGATCCTAATTAGTCAGTTTTCATCGTGATCTAATGATGGCCGGTGCGGCAAAATGGGTCAGTGGATAGAGTCATATAATGGGATTGGTGTTTGTATGAAGCTCGCAACCTTGATTTAAATAATAGATAGCTTATGACATTCGAAACGCGTCAAAACATGCAACGGACAGAAATTTTTCAGTGCTGTGCGACTGATATTTATACTCATCTCATGTTGATTGATTAATTTGATATATTATTTCTACGATGTTCTGCCTTACAAACAACAAATGGCGTGATAGAATAGTGGCTAATGCTCGATTGGACATCACCATCTCACTGATTTCTCCAAGGGCAAGAAAAAGTAGCTGATGGTCTACTTACCTGGACCTTGTTGTACCCAACAATTTGTTTGCATTTGTGTTTTCGGTTCAAACATGACCAGAAGTATAAGAACTAATATATATGCAATTGTGTTTTAGGTAATGCGCACCTAGTGACAAATTAGTTCAAACATGACCATATTTTAATTAATTTGTTACTAGTTGCGCAACACCTAATACAAAATTGCATAAATATTAGTTCTCCGCCACAAATATCATCTAATTTTACTCCAGATGGTCTACTTGACAAGTGATAGTACGAATATGGTTTGACAACTCATTGGGAAGAATTACGAATTGCTTTGCTTATAAAATTTCTCTTCGATCTCGCCTGATAGCTCGAAGCGGTCGACGGAAAACAGACCAGTTGTGATCTTACTATTTAAAAAACGAAATTACGGCTAGGGATCTTGTCTATCTCAAGTCCAATAAATTTGACAGTTGTGTCCGCGATGCAATAGTCATACCTTTCTTTTTATTGAACTAACATATATATGGAGACAGCCTCAGATGGGCCTTTTATGACTGCATGGAAACTGTGCAGCCGACATTCAATTCAAGTTAACATTCACTGATTGTGCATCTGGTGTAGTCAATCATTTAAATTATGATTTGGTGATTGATATAAACACTTATGATATTATGTATGAATTAGTCAGTCTAAAAGAAGTATTGTATAAGGTATTCTTCAGGTACTTTCCAGAAGGCTGACGCAGACGAAGCTCAAATCAGCGCTCAATTGCTTAGGACTCTGGGATTCCATCCATTGCGCTACCCTGCCACGTAAAACGAAAATTTTTCAATCATATTCTAACTTAATTTTTTGTTGGGCCTTTCCTTCAGATTGAACCTATGTGGCGTATATCCAATCCAAATCGTTCATATTAGATCAGGTTCTGCGCCAACTCAGAAACGGGTGTTGAATTGAACACTTTTACATATAAACAAACACTCATTGCGTGGTGGTGATAAAAATTGTTTAAATCAAGGTTTTCATTTTGATATAAGCAAAAATTCCATTACATATACATTTGTCAGTACCAAAATATGCATTGCAAAATGTAGCAAAAAAAATTCTTCCGGTAGACAGGGTTCATCCTTATTGGACAGTCTTCAAGTACTTTCCAGAATTTTGACGTGAATAGGACCGAATCGGGGAGCCTCTATTCACAGCGCCTTCCTGCGGCACACCTCTCACTATCTTCAGTTGTGTACTAACTTAAGATTTTGGTTTGCCGTGCCATCGGGTTGAACTTATGTGAAATCTCTTTCGACATTTAGTTCCAATAAGACAACAACAAAATAGACTAACCATGTTACATTAGTTAGCATATAACTGAAAATTGTGTGTAGCGTAGTGTGCGGCAGGATGGCTCAGTGGTTAGAGCACCAGATTCCGAAGCAGACGTGCCCAGGTTCGAGTCCTGTCCGCGGCAAATTCAGGCCAGTACTTGATGAGTTCCCAATGAGGACGAAACCGGTCTACTGGATGAATTGCCTTTTCTACACTATACAATTCTTAGTTTATACTGACATATGTAAGCAATTAATGGGTCAGGTGTTTATATCAAGACCGCAACCTTGATCATAATAACAACATATATTATTATATAACACAAAATTGGGTATAATTTGAGGCAGGGTAGCGCAATGGATAGAGTCCTAGAGTCCGATTCAAACGAGCTCAAACTTCAGCACAATTCTATGGAGTTTTTGATGAGTTCCCAGTTAGGTCTAAACCGGTTTACTGGATGAATTTCCCTCGCCATTCTTATGCTATAGTGCTTAAGTTTATACTGATAGGCAGATATATATATATATATATATATATATATATATATATATATATATATATATACCCCCTGGGTAATCGCTCTCACATAAATTACAATTCATTCTGATTTGATGTTCGTTATTCAATTTACCGTTGTGATCATTATGCATGATGCAAATGCGACATTACATTTAAGTGACGGTACATTTGCTTAGTTGTTTGATTAGTTGGAAAATTTTGCGCGTTTTTTAATGTTCACAAACTTCGTTTAAATAATCGCTATCAACACTCGTTTAAGCAATGTTTGTTTATATTAATGGTAAGAAGATAAAAAATCGCTTTCTTTGGCTTTGGCTTTCACTTGTTCACAGAATCTTCCAAGCATATACCAGCCTTATCAGTGTTTAGTCTCTCTCTCTATTCTCTCTTTTTCTCTGACAACTATTTTAGCTTTAATATTTAGAAAAGCTGCGTATCTATGTTATTTATTTTTAAATTAAAACGAAACTTTTTAGTCTGACCATGTGTAAATGATAAAATTGCCTCGTTTGCACATTAAGAAGCGAAAATCTATTTAATTCAATTCAATTCTTTTCTTTTGAGTATCAGGTTATTTAAAATCATATTTTGGATAAATTATAGAAGCTATTGCTCATATATTTTTTTAGTTAACATGCACGTATTGTATAAGACTACGGTGCTTTAGAAGTTAAGAACAATTCTATGGTATAAGGCATCCTCACATTGGCAAATATACATATTTTGAAAATGGCTAAACGGGAATAGGTGGCCCTTAGCCATAGAATTTTCGGCCTGGCGACCGGCAGGCACAAGCTTGTCAGTCCGAGAATGGTAGCATAAACCTTGCTGGGTCAAAAGGGACACAGCCATCATCTCGTTTCATGCGAAGCCTCGAGTTTGATCTAACTGCGTAGTAACTTATTGTTAAATGTTTTTGACGGAATAAGGACAAGCGTGTCAGACGCGAAGGGCAACTTTGGGCTGCTGAAGAAGTTTTTGGCCACTAGCATCTGGGCAGATACTGCTCATCAGCCTTGGTTGGTACACTACCAAAGAGAAGGTAAACTACGAATATAGACAATCCTTACTAGGAATGGCCGACCTAGTGTTTTTTACAGTCCACATGTAACCATGAACTACTAATGGTTATATGGAAGTGAAAATTTATTCAGTTTTGGCTTTTGTAAAGCTCTGCATGCATGCATGCGCGTACGTATTCATGCAGTTTTGCGCCGTAGTTTTCCAATATCGCCATTTTCACTGCAAGTATGTATTAGGTGTTACGAACCTAGTAACAAATTAGTTCAGTTGTGACTAGAAGTATAAACCAAAGGAAGCATGAACGGATAGTATAATCTCATGTACATTCGTTTCGTGCTTACTGGCGACTCATCAGTAGGAGCCGATATTACACTATTTAACCAATATATATTTTGGTCAAGAATGTGGGATAATAGTACGGTACAATCTCCTAGACGAATGTGTAAATCTGCAATAGTGAAGCTAACATCATATAGTCTACGACAATGCGATTTCAACGCTAACTCACACTATATAATATATATACCGAGTCTGTAAAGGATACTAACACTGGCTATTGTGTTAGTAACCGATACCAAAATTATTGTAGCGCAAAGGTACATGGTACTAACACTATGGTTTCCGAGTTGGAACATGGTACTAACATGATGGATATCAATTTATGCTATAGTTCTCCGAAATTGAGAATTACAACAATTTCTGAACACCTGTTACTCCAGTACCATGTTCCAACTCGGAAACCATAGTGTTAGTATCCTTTACAGACTCCGTATATATATATTATATAGTGTGAGTTAGCGTTGAAGTCTCATTGTCGTAGACTATATGATGTTAGCTTCACTATTGCAGGTTTACACATTCGTCTAGGAGATTGTACGTCCTATTATCCCACATTTTTGACCAAAATATATAGTGGTTAAAGGACGTAATACCGGCTCCTACTGATGAGTCGCCAGTAAGCACGAAACGAATGTGCATGAGATTATACTTTCCGTTCATGCTGCCTTTGGTTTATCCTCCTGGTCACTACTGAACTAATTTGTTACTAGGTTCGCAACACCTAATACATACTTGCATATATATTAGATCTTCGCAACAAACAGTATTTAACTGTAATATATTGAATTGAATGATGTCATGCTTACTGCGAAATGTGATAACTGATATCGATCACTGCCGGAGTGTATGGATTTACTGGAGTAACAGGTGTTCAGAAATATTTTTAGTTCTCAATTTCGGTCAATTATAGCATACATTGATATCCATCATGTTAGTACCATGTACCTTTTCGGTACTATAATGTTGGTATCGGATACTGACACAACAGCCATAGTGTTAGTATCCTTTACAGACTCGGGTATATATATTATATAGTGTGAGTTAGCGTTAAGGTCGCATTGTCGAACACTTTATATGATGGTAGCTTCACTATTGCAGGTTTACACATTCATCTTGGAGATTGTACTGTCCTATTATCCTACATTGATCACTCAAATATATAGTGGTTAAAGGGCGTAATACCGGCTCCTACTGATGAGTCGCCAGTAAGCACGAAACGAATGTGCATGAGATTATACTTTCCGTTTATGCTGCCTTTGGTTTATCCTTCTGGTCACAACTGAACTAATTTGTTACTAGGTTCGCAACACATAATACATACTTGCATATGTATTAGTTCTCCACAACAAACAGTATTTAAAATGTTCACTGTATGTTTTTGATTTAATCTTAACGCAAATTTTAGTGCGCGGACAACAATTAGTCAACTAGCACCTGAATTGCGAACGTTAATGCACCAATAATGGAAATGTATATTTGTATACACTATGCTACATAGTTACAAAAATTGTTCGAGCTTTTTGATTGTACTGAATTCTAAAATAAATGTTGGCGAACGATAGAAAAATTTAAAAGAATGAATACATTAACGACTGTAAATGCCGTACGACGTCACAAAGTCAGTTCGTTGCCAAGATGGCTGAGAATAAGTACTGTTGGTGGCCATTATTAGGGCCGGAATTTCGTTCTCTGGCAAATGCCGAGAAAGTTAGTGTAGCAGTGTCTAGAAATACTCCTAGACACTTGAGACCGGCTCTGGTTGACTGGCTGGTGTTCCTTCTGTTGTGATGTTGACATCAGCGGCGAGAGACTGTGTGAAGGTTGAGTATTGTCTCGTTGAAGATCTGCGACGACAACGTGGTGACTGGCATACGTGAAGGTCCAATAAGGAGATGTTGCTCCATCTCACTAGTTGTGTAGCGATAAGATTGGCATGATTAAAATTGAAGCAAATCCAGAATTCAGCGTAGGTGAAAAGTCAGTATGACAGAAGACAGCACGAACACGTAGTGCACAGAAGAATGCCAACGTGAACACTGACTGGGATGGTAAATTCACCGTGCTTATATAGCCTGATAACGAAAGCTCGCACGCCATTGGTTAAAGGCAAATTTCACTTGTTTTGATTGGTGCCGCGTAAATTAAATTTGAATTTCATTTACGCAATATGTCGGCAAATTGTTATTGAGCCGTTACATCACTTTCCTCTCTGAGAAAAAGAAAAACATTCCTCTCAGTGAGGCTTGATAATAAATGTAGGGCAGAGTTTGAACCAAGTTAAGCAGCTGGTTATTATTCTTACTATAGCTTTCAAAAATGTACCGTAAATGCTGGGCTGAATTATGCTTGTTGGTTGCTTCAACAGTGATATGGTGCTGAATAAACACTAGGAATTGCTAGACAAATTGTAAGCTGTAGTGGTCGGTTATACCGCGTGATGAAAAATAGAGCAGTGAAAGTTTTTGGAGCCACAAGTTGAGGATTTCAATGTAGATTGCCACTGAAGTTGAAACCTTGGCAGGTTGGATCGCCGTCAATTTGTTTGAATACGACCAAAGGAGCTAGTGTGTGCTCGACGTTAAACGGAGGAATTAAACGGTTTAAAAGGATGCGATTATTATATTAATTAATCTTAAAATAAATTAAGCTCACTATCGAGGCGAATCATTTAATTTTCTTCACTTCGATCTGGGAAGAATGATAGGGAAATGGTCTGGGAAATATTAAAAAAATATCAGTCTGATGATGTATGTAAATTTGAATTATCTCGAAACATCAGTGAATCATAAGTTGTAACGGTCAATAAAACTCATGCACATCAGTGCATTTAAATAGAGGCTTCCAATAAGATTTTCCCTAGTTATTTCGAAAGATTTTAATCTCTTTCCTTTTGGTTGTCACTTTGCAGAATAGGACTGTTTGGCTATTAATTCATTTCCTTAGGCAAATACTTTAACAAAGGACAGTTTTGTACTTGTCAGAATTGTAATTTTATTCACGAAACTTTTTAATTCGTCTCTTTAGAGTTCTATTGGGCGAAATTTTTCTTTTTTCACTTGCTGTCCATGATTTAATACTTCATCTGTCGTAAAATGCAATAACACTTGACGTGGAATCGAAGGCTTTGAGAACAGAATTTACCAGCCGAAAATGGAATGTATATAATGCAAATTGGAAAATTTGTTGCAAAAAGCAACCGTTAAGAAGCTGCTTCAATAATTTTATTTTCGTAGTACGAGATAAATGAAATATGCGCAGTAACAAGTAGATTTTCATAGAACCAATGAGATATGCTGATGTCGACATAAAAATTTTGTAATCCTATTGAGCTTACTTATTTCATATCGATAGGAGTGGACGCTACGTTCCAACTCATTGTATGTTTAAGCAATAATTGATTGCGCGGGTGGTGGTAACAATTATTTAAATCAAGTTTGCGAGTTTGAAGTAATCACCAATCCCATTGTATTTAACCAGTCGTCGGACAACATAGCAAAACTACCGCCAGTTGCACGCATTCACGCGTTTCGACCTTCCATGATCTTCATCAGAGCACGACGGCAAACTGAATATCGAGGATCTAACTTTGATTTGCATATATATCCAATGCTATTTAATCCTCGATAGCCAGTTTGTCGTCGTACTCTGATGATGATCATGGGAGGTCGAAACGCATCAGTGTCTGCGACTGGCGGTAGTTTTGCTTTGTTTTTCGACGACTGGTTAAATAAAATGGGATTGGTGTTTACTTCAAACTCGCAAACTTGATTTAAAGAATTGTTGTCACCACCCGCGCAATCAATTATTGTTTAATTGTATTGCCAGATATGTATATGTGGCGAAAGCTGCAAACTGTTACTTTTCGTGTTTGCATAGAAATTGTGCATCCGACATTTACAGTGAAGCTCAATGTATGTGAGACTGCTAGAAGTGAAAGCCGCATATCTAACTTTGATTTCCATGTATATTCATTTCGGTTTGATCCTCGATAGTCAGTTTGCCGTCGTACTCTGATAATGGTCATGGAAGATCGAAACGCGTCGGAGTGTGCGATTGACGGTAGTTTTGCTATGTTGTCCGACGACTCAGTGTATGTTTGGTTGAGTAATTTGTACACCGCACGTTTTTATACCATAACTGAACAATATACGAACGGAGTTTTAAGCGTAGTACCGGCGGCTAATTATAAAATGTTCGCCTAAAACGTAGATATCATTTGGCTTACACGCTTTTGCTGATAACTTTGGCGTATCTTCCTTGTTTATTATTAATTAACATACTAATTGGTATGCTATGACTAATTTATGAAGGCTTCTTTGATGTCTTTATTTTTAAATTTAAATGAAGGTTGCGAGCTTGATAGAATCACTAATCCCATTAAACATTGAATCAGGTATCAAAGGCAATTCAACCAATAAACCGATTTCATCCTTATTTCGAAACTTTCTGGACGGTGGGTGGAGTCCTTGACTCCGAAGCAAATGTGCTGTGGTTCAAATCTTCGCCGCAGGAACTTCTAGACAATACTTGAAGAGATGTCAATAAAAACGAAACCGGTCTACAGGATGTATTACCTTTGCTACCTGATGCAAGTTTTATTTTATACTATCAAACGAAAATATAATGGGATTGATGCTTTTCTCGAACTTGCAATCTTGATTTAAATATATTTTATTACCTGCGCAATCAATGCTTGTGTAATTATGTCATTAATTTGTTAGAATTTTTTGTTTAAAAGTGGCCACTCCCGAAGCAAAACCGTGACACGCCCAGCTTACTTGCGTCTGATTTCATAGTTGGACTGGTTGGATTGCGAAAATTCACCGGTCTTCAACTGGTCGATGACGACGACCGAATGGAGGCAACTGACAACACAAACCTGGTCAAAACTAAAGCCAACAATAGGAAGCAATCTTCAAGTAAGTCTGATAGGAGGGATGCCGTTGCTGCTGAGACGGTTAGGTCGATGTTAGAGAATCATCATTTGTCTGCTAGTTCAAACCACCAAGGCGGTGTTGCCCAAGATGACTTTAGCCAAATTTGTAATCTTTACTTCACTCAAGTAAGTCAAATAAAATGTTTAAGTGTTTGCGTTAATTAACTACTTAACATTAGCCAACTATTGGACGACAATTCTTGAATATTGATTTTATTATGATAGTAAGCTATTATGTGTATGATAGATTAAAAGACTCGGCAAAAGATCCTTTTTACGCTCTGACCAATGCATTATCATATTAAATGGTTTATAACCTAAATTAGTCGTAGGCTTCGGCCCGATGCGTAAAGACATTTAGTGAAACAAATTTTTTGGGTTTTCTCCATCTAGCGACTGGGCGTTTACGTTGGTTTGGTAGTCTGCGTAGCTCTATCGCACTTTGGACAATATTCGTGGCATGTTTTCGTTTTTTTGAACCATCTCAAACCAGGCAGGCCGTTAAAGAATCCATAATTGAAGTGAACGAAATAAAGTTTCATGTAGTTATGAATCTTGAAACAAATTTTGTTATGAAAAATTTTGTTCCGTGAAACTTGCTTGGAGACTGTACTGCCGATTTTGCCTCCTCGCAGGGCTAATTGGACATTTTGCATATTTTATATAGATATCGTAGTGGCCTCGTTTGTTTTTACCGTGTTGTTGCCATCATTAATATTTCATCTCTTATTGGATATTTTCTATTTTACGGTTATACAACAATGAAGTACCACTAGTGTATAGCTTTTAAAAGGATGATGATAATAATAATAATGATGATGATGCTTAATATGGTGGTGATGATGATGATAATATTTTTGATGATAATAATGACGAAGATGATGATGATAATAATGATGATGATATTTGTGATGATAATGATGATGACGATGACGAAGATGATGATGACGATGACGACGTCGATGATGATGATGATGATGATGATGATGATGATTATGATGATGATGACGATGATGACGATGATGATGATGATGACGAAGATGATCATGATTATAATAATGATTATTTTACATATATTGTTCCCTCTTCTTGTATACAAAGCACAATTTTTGTTGCACGACCTAATTCTCCCGATCTTACCGTTGTGTTTGGCTCGGTGTTTCATTATTGTTCAACGAAATCACCGATGGGCCGTAGCTATTCGTGTTAGAAACGGAAACGTGTACCCTTCCGTACCAAAATGATAATCACCAATTATGTATGAAATTACAAACTCATAGCACTCTCCCATATGAGAAGATAAACAGAATTTTTTAAAGATACAATAAATAGTTTTTTTCTCACCTTCTCTTCAAGTGTTCACAAATGTACATATATGCATACTTTCACAAAGAAAAACAAACAAAATTAAAATGCGTGAGAGAGAGAGAGAGTAAGATTTTTCTTTTCTTTGCTGTTTGAAAACAATTATTTTTTCATGTATAGGAAACTGGGAACGACAGGCTACTTGTAAACGAAAATCTTTTTCTCTACTCACACCGGAACAGTACTAAAAATTTAAACGGTATTCTTATATCAGAAGAGTAAATAATTTTGCTTCAGTCTACTTAACAAATGCGTATTAAAAGAAATATTGACACCACTGGAAAACTGCAAGGTAAGTTGGGAGGAAGGCGAGACAGATTTCTTCACATCATACACACAGTGGACTCTGATTTCTAATTATTTTGGTCAACTGTCTCTGGACCATTCTAAAGCCATTATTAAGGAAGTCTCCTATCTTCGTTTATGTATTTTTAAAATTTATGTAGCAGTGTAATCACGCTCTCTATTGAAAAGTACTTGCGTTCGCCAATCGTTTGGATTCCAGATAGAAATGACGCAAATTCTGGATAGTACATGATGAGTTACCAATAAGGACGAAACCGATCTACCGGATGAATTGCCTTTCCCACACTATAAAATATTTAGTTTATACTGACAAATGCATGTACATAATGAGTCAGTTGTTTATATCAATATCGCAACCTTGATTACAATAATTATTATCATCGCCCGTGCAATCAATGATCGTTTAATTATATAAATGTTCATTTCAATATCACTTTCCCATGTAACGTGGTATCTGTTCTAGAATGTCAATTGGGGAATGGTTGGTTGATTAGAGCACCAGATTCCGAAGCAGACGTGCTCAGGTTCGTATCCTGTCCGCGGCAAATTCTGGCCAGTACTTGATGAGTTCCCAATAAGGACGAAACCGGTCTACTGGATGAATTGCCTTTTCTACACTATACAATTCTTAGTTTATACTGACATATGTAAGTAATTAATGGGTCAGGTGTTTATATCAAGACCGCAACCTTGATTATAATAATTGTTATCACCACCCGCGCAACCAATGTTCGTTTAATTATATAAATGTTCATTTCAATACCACTTCCCCATGTAATGTGGTGTCTGTTCAGTAATGACAGATTGGGCATGGTTAGTTGGAACTTTGGGTCTAAATGGATGCCATATGAGCTCCACCTAAAGGGAAAATTGACTAACCAAGTTACATTAGTTAGTATATAACTGAAAATTGTGTGTAGTGTAGTGTGCGGCAGGATAGCTCAGTGGTTAGAGCACCAGATTCCGAAGCAGACGTGCTCAGGTTCGTATCCTGTCCGCGGCAAATTCTGGCCAGTACTTGATGAGTTCCCAATAAGGACGAAACCGGTCTACTGGATGAATTGCCTTTTCTACACTACACAATTCTTAGTTTATACTGACATATGTAAGTAATTAATGGGTCAGGTGTTTATATCAAGACCGCAACCTTGATTATAATAATTGTTATCACCACCCGCGCAACCAATGTTCGTTTAATTATATAAATGTTCATTTCAATACCACTTCCCCATGTAATGTGGTGTCTGTTCAGTAATGACAGATTGGGCATGGTTAGTTGGAACTTTGGGTCTAAATGGATGCCATATGAGCTCCACCTAAAGGAAAAATTGACTAACCAAGTTACATTAGTTAGTATATAACTGAAAATCGTGTGTAGTGTAGTGTGCGGCAGGATAGCTCAGTGGTTAGAGCACCAGATTCCGAAGCAGACGTGCCCAGGTTCGTATCCTGTCCGCGGCAAATTCTGGCCAGTACTTGATGAGTTCCCAATAAGGACGAAACCGGTCTACTGGATGAATTGCCTTTTCTACACTAAACAATACTAAGTTTAAACTGACAAATGATAGAACTGGTCGATTCGTAACTTTTGGTACACTGTCCTTGCAGTGATATGGAAAAGTACAGACAGTGTACTTGACTTGGTGATCCTCGATTTGGTGTTTATAGGAAGGAAAATTTCGGTTCCAGTTAGGTGAAAATAATTTGTCCACGTAGTTGTCGCAGAGACAAAACGTGTTGACACCGAATTTTCACTAAAGATATCAGGTAGAAAAATTCCTTGTCGGCATAGTAGCCGTGCGCCGTTGTGCACTATTTTCGACTTGGCCTTAATGACACCTTTTCGGTTATTTATCCGTAGAAACTGCCCGATTAACAGCATGGAGTGAGAGGAGTTTACTGAAGTAGCGGGCGTTGGGAAGGTCGTTACAACTTACTTTATCTTTGAAATCGTGGTGTTAATATCCTTTCCAATGTTTGTATTGAGTATTTCTGAAATTGCATCTTAAACGGCTTCATTTAAAGCCAGTCATAATATTGCTCGTATACGTATGCGTGTGAAAGGTTGCGCAGTCCTATTGTCTCACGTTACATGAGCAAATTTATTGGGGTTTTTTTTGCATAATGTTAACTCTTTCTGACGAGTAGCCAGTTGGCACAAAACACTCGCGTGCACGGAACTGTCTTTAGTTTATGGGTAATTCAGAATATAATCTTGTTATTATATGAGCCATCTAGTTACTAGGTTCGCCATGCCATTTACATAAAATAGTATACTTCAATTAATTAAACGAACATTGGTTGCGCGGGTGGTGAGAACAATTATTATAATCAAGGTTGCGGTCTTGATATAAACACCTGACCCATTAATTACTTACATATGTCAGTATAGACTAAGAATTGTATAGTGTAGAATTGCTTTCAATTAATTATTACCAACTTCGTGGTATATTATTTGGTGCTTTACCTAGAAGCACCTACCTATGAGGCCTTATCGCATTCCGTGTCGTTTTAATGTTTTTAATTAAAAGTAATACTAAAGTCTGTCTCTATTGACTTCATAGCCGTGCCCTTCTATTAAAAGCAAAAATCAGTTAAGTAATTTGTTACTAGGTTCGCAACATCTAATGCATACTTGCATATATATTAGCTCTTCGCAACAAAGAGTATTTATCTGCTATATATTGAGTTGAGTGATGTTAAGCTTACCGCAAAATGTGATAAATAATATCGATCAAGGCCAGAGTGTATGGATTTATTGGAGTAACAGGTGTTCAGAAATAGTTGTAATTCTCAATTTCGGTGAACTATAGCATATGCAAGTATGTATTAGGTGTTGCGAACCTAGTAACAAATTAGTTCAGTTGTGACCAGAAGGATAAACCGAAGGCAGCATGAACGGAAAGTATAATCTCATGCACATTCGTTTCGTGCTTACTGGCGACTCATCAGTAGGAGCCGGTATTACGCCCTTTAACCACTATATATTTGGTCAAACACTGTGGAATAATAGGACGGTACAATCTCCTAGACGAATGTGTAAACCTGCAATAATGAAGCTAAAATCATCAAACAGTATTTAACTATAGCATATATTGATATCCATCATGTTAGTACCATGTACCTTTTCGGTACTATAATGTTGGTATCCGTTACTGACAAAATAGCCATAGTGTTAGTATCCTTTATAGACTCGGTATATATATATATATATATATATATATATATATATATAATATAGTGTGAGTTAGCGTTAAAGTCACATTTTCGAAGACTTTATATGATATTAGCTTCACTATTGAGGGTTTATTCATTCGTCTAGGAGATTGTACCGTCCTATTATCCCACATTCCTCACCCAAATATATAGTGGGTAAATGGCGTAATACCGGCTCCTACTGATGAGTTGCCATTAAGCACGAAACGAATGTGCATGAGATTATACTTTACGTTCATGCTGTTTTTGGTTTATCCTTCTGGTCCCAACTGAACTAATTTGTTACTAGGTTCGCAACACCTATTACATACTTGCATATATATATATATATATATATATATTAGGTCTTCGCAACAAACAGTATTTATCTGCTATCGGTTAAGTTTACCGATAGTCAACTGAAAAAATATAATTATTTACTGAGATTTCAAGTCATTCGTGTTGTGCTGTATTGCACTCGATTTAAAAATCTAAAAATTACTTAACTAATGTAACTAATTTTATTTATGCGCCATCGCACATCTAATCAGACCTCATTTGTCATCTTTGTTGCTTACTTACGAAAAAGTAAGCGTTGCAAACGAAATAACTTTTATTTGCAAAATTGACAATAACATGCTCTGTAACAAATTGTATATTAGGTGTTGCGCACATAATAACAAATTAGTTCAAATATGAACGGCATTATACACCAAAGACATCATGAACGCACATTCGTTTCGTGCTTACTGGCGACTCATCAGTAGGAGCCTGAGCAAAATGTGGGAAAATAGGACAGTAGAAACTCCTAAACGAATGTGTAAACCTGCAGTAGTGAAGCTAACTTCATATAAAGTCTTCGACAATGCGACTTCAACGCTAACTCACTCTAATATATATATATATATATATATATATATATATATATATATATATATATATATATATATGCCGAGTCTGTAAATGATACCAACACTATGGCTATTGTGTCAGTACCCGATACCAACATTATAATACAGAAATATTACATGGTCCCAACAATATAGTTGGTACATGATACCAAAACGATGGAATTCAATGTATGCTAAAGTACATCAAAAATGAGAATTACAATTATTTCTGAACACCTGTTACCCCAGCAAATTCATAAACTCTGGCCTTGATCGATATCAGTTATCAAATTTCGTGGTAATCATGACATCATTCAATTAAATATATAACAGTTAGATACTGTTTGTGGCGGAGGACTAATATATATGCAATTGTGTATTGGGTGTTGTGCACCTAGTAACAAATTAGTTCAGTTATGATCAGAAGGATAAACCAAAGACAGCATGAACGGAAAGTATAATCTCATGCACATTCGTTTCGTGCTTACTGGCGACTCATCAATAGAAGATAGTAATATGCCCTTTACCCACTATATATTTGGGTGAGGAATGTGGAAAAATTCTCTGTAAGCATTTTGTTTATTGATAATCATCATTATCATCACAATCATCATCATAACAAACAGCAATATAACAACCTTTAATAACTGATTATTTGCTGCCATATAACCACGTGAAAAGAGTTGAACACAATGTTAAACAGTTTTTACTGAAAATAATATAAAGTTGATTGAGCCTTACTTATTTGCCCATCTATGGATGTTAGCATTACTTATTTATGGCTAGTGTCCAATATTTACTCTGCTTCTCAAGCATCGATGATCGTATGCCTGTTAGAGTCTAAAATCTTCAAATTTAAAGGACTAAATTTCACCAGCGTGTAGTTAAACGGCACGTTTAAATGCATTGCACACACAAACTTTTAGCCATGGTGATATACTAGCGTTTCTCTGTAAATGAGGAGAGTTAGCGAAATTTACTCTAGCTTTCGCAATTGTCATATGCAGTTTGTCTCTCGTATTAAACAATAATTGATTGCGCGGGTGGTGGTAAAAATTCTTTAAATCAAGTTTGCGAGCTTGAAGTAAACACCAATCCCATTGTATTTAACCAGTCGTCGAACAACGTAACAAAACTACCGCCAGTCGCAATGCTCTTCATCATCAGAGTACGACAGCAAACTGATTTATTGATACAGCTGCCAAGCTATGTAAGCCTGTCAACTACGTCCAGACATTCACCTTGCAGCTGTGAATGGAAATTATTTCTGTAGAAGTATCTTGAAATTAGAGAGTTCGAATTTCTTACCGAAAGACGAACCAATGACTAATAATCTATCTAAGGTGGCCTGAGCACTAGCTCGATTGTCGAATAAGAATGCAATACTGTTAACATAGTCACTACAGACTAATCTATTTTCGGAGAGATGTTTTACGCCTGCATTGTGAACGTATAGAAGAGAATAGTTTATAATGGCATTTATTTCAAAATTAAACAAAATGGGAAAAGTGGATATCCTTAACGAACACTATTGCTAATAGTAAAGTTGAGCGCCTATTCATTGCAGATCCTAACGGGGCCAGACGTGTTTGTGTAGAGACAGCGTATATCATTTACAAATTTATTGGGCATATCACTTTTCGACAGAATATCCCACAGACCAGTAGCATGCACTGAGACAAATGTGTTGCAGTGGCAATATTTGAGGCCGAGAACGCACCAACGGGTCTGTTTAGGGCTGTCATAAATACAAGGAAAATTACATATAGGAGAGTAATGATTAAGATGAAGCAGAAGTAGGCGAATGCTTGAAGCTGCAGCCGAGCCTCAAAAGTCACTAGGAACTAAAGAATTATTTAAAGGAGTTTGTTCGTTTAAAGCGCAGTTCTTTAGTAAAACTTATTAGCATAATAATAATAATAATAATAATAATAATAATAATAATAATAATAATAATAATAATAATAATAATAATAATAATATATAATAATTATAATAATAATAATAATAATAATAATAATAATAATAATAATAATAATAATATATTTATTATTCACTTCTAAGACTAGGTTGTCTCTTTCAGCATTCTCCTGATCCTATTTCACCGTAATTGTGCATTTCTTTTGTATTCCCTTTAGACCTATAATGAGCCATTGGAGCGTTCTCGCTCGCATAGGTAGTCGCCAAAATATCTTCTCCCGCTTTCAGAATACGGCCTCGGCACCCTGCTAATGCGGTTAAATGCCACAACAAGGAACTCGTCAAGCGTATTGACGACAACGGTGTTATGCTTTGCGTACACCTTTTCGACCCTATACGGACCTTCATTGACAGCATGTAGCGCTACGAGCTTCACCTTCGCCTCCATGCTGTGATCCCAAACTTATGGTCGGGTGCGCTTATGTCATCGGGCATAGGCTTGACGTTTGGTGTGCTCATAGCTTAAGTTAGCTGTTGTGGGTACTCCTGAATATTTTCTGTGGTGCACTGTTCGTCGGGCTATGGATTTACAGCTTCGTCTGGCAATTGTTTCTACTGTCCATAAGCTATGATCGCCGTAGCACAACCTGTAGCTGTCGATACCGTAAATCGCATTGTCCGCTTGACCGAATGCAATTTGCCTCGCCAAGACCACATGATCTCGTGGCACCAACATCGAAATACTCTCTTCATCATACGATGTGCTCGCTCAGCCGTCGCATGATCGATTTCTTTAAAATGTGGTTAAAGTTAAATGACGGCTACGATTTCTCAGGAGAAGATGGTGCTCGCCAGACGAAACTAGCGGTTGCTAGTCAAGCATTCCAATATTTGATAGAGGTCAGCGTTCTTGAGCCATTCCCATCTATGCTTCGAGCTACTATGTTTTACGTTGCGAAAAATGATGGTTTGCTCCGACCGGCGGCATTCTACAAATAAAGGAAGTGACAAAACCTTACTCATATACCATTTTGGCCTTGCGCCATCTATTCGTAAAATAACGAGGGGCAAATGGTTTACGGTGCTTGGCATAAAGCAATGCTTTTGGGAAATAGGCGTTGGATCCGACGACTGGTGGAAAGTAGCAGTACAGATAACCCAAGGTAATTTACAATTTATTCGAGCACCGTTTGGTCTAAAGAAAGAGCTGTTGGTGTTGCCCTCGAAAAATGAACTCCTTGCCTAATTTACCTCATGCTACAGCGTACGTTCTGGGTGTCTTTATATCGCTCACTACCAAGTATTAATTGGTAATTGGCTGCGATTACACGGTAATCCCGTAAATGTGCTGATAGGTCTGCACGTGCAGTTTCTGAACCGCTCAGTTTAAAAAGATGAATGTATACCATTAGATTCGAATGTACAGCCTATCAAGAATTATCTGATTCTCATCACAATAATATTATGGAGTCGGTTTACTGGCAAGCTGAAATTCTACAGACAATATGTCTTTGGAATGGCGGTTTCACATCTACGCTTGTCTAATCTAAATTTTTCTAGAGCACCGTATCGTTTAACAATAATTGTTTGCGCGGGTGGTGGTAACAATTCTTTAAATCAAGTTTGCGAGCTTGAACTAAACACCAATCTCATTGTATTTAACCAGTCGTCGAACAACATAACGGCGGCTGGCCGTAGTTTTGTTATGTTGTTCGACGACTGGTTAAATACAATGGGGTTGGTGTCCACTTCAACACCGTATCGTTTGACTGAGGATGCCAAGCAGCGCTTATCCAATATAATCTTATATTAATAGACGCTACTATTTTGACTTTCCCAGTGGGAAGCCTTCCAAATATGACAGACACTTCATGCATTAGTAGAGGAGCAATACTACAAGCGGACGGACGTACGGCGCAATATGTAAGTCGCACTCTCACTAATATGTAGCAAATCTATATCGTCCCTGAAAAAGAAAGACTAGCTTTACAATGAGCCGTATAACAGTTTAGATACTGTGTCATCGACGGGCATATAAGTGAAATTACCCATCACACAGCAATGGTATATTGGGAGTCACTCGTTACACACAAATGTTGAAAAACGCGAATAGCACGATGTAGCGATTCAACATCGAGCCGGTGTCGAGAATGTGGTTATCAATGCGCTCAGTAGAATTTCTACGGTTTGGGTATTGTAATAAATGAGGGTCTCCGAATCACAGGGAAAAGTACTCTTACCAATGTGTAGTCAGCTATCAAACAGCACACTGGTGTCCGCACCATATAAAGCTTGGAACATGAAAAGTGGACTACTAGTACGAAACATGAGCAAAGATCGCAATTAAATAATCTTTTTTTACGTGCGTGGGGGTAAAGATTTTTAAAATCATGTCTGCGAGCTTGAAGTAAACACCAATCAAATTGTTTTTAATCATCCGTCGAAAAGCAAAGCACAACTACAGTCATGCAAAGTTTGATGTATGTATGAATGTGTGCATGCATGTTTGTTTTTCTATGTGAATGTGTGTGGATGAACGTATGTATGTATCTATATGTATGTATGTATGAATGTATTTATTTAGGCCTGGTGGGTGTATATAAGTATTTATGGATGCATTTATATATGCATGTATTTAGGTATGTATGTGTGTAGGTATGTGTGTTTTTGTGTGTATGTATTCATGTATGTATGTATGTATGTATGTATGTATTCCTGCATGCATGATGCATGTATGTATGTATATATGTATGTATGTATGTATTTATGTGTTTATGTATGTATTTATGTATTTATGTATGTATGTATGTGTGTAGGTATGTATGTATGAATCTATGTATGTATGTATGTATGTATGTATGTATGTATGTATGTATGTATGTATGTATGTATGTATGTATGTATGTATGTATGTATGTATGTATGTATGTATATATGTATGTATGTATGTATGTATGTATGTATGTATGTATGTAGGTTTGTATGTATGTATGTATGTATGTATGTATGTATGTATGTATGTATGTATGTATGTATGTATGTATGTATGTATGTATGTATGTATGTATGTATGTATGTGTATGTATGTATGTATGTATGTATGTATGTATGTATGTATGTATGTATGTATGTATGTATGTATGTATGTATGTATGTATGTATGTATGTATGTATGTATGTATGTATGTATGTATGTATGTATGTATGTATGTATGTATGTATGTATGTATGTATGTATGTATGTATGTATGTATGTATGTATGTATGTATGTATGTATGTATGTATGTATTTCATCATCATTTCATCATTTCCAGCCACACAAAAGTCAAGTGACTAATGTTTCACTGCCATATAACCATAAGGAGTGAAAAAAAAGTATACAAGTGAAATTAGATAAATTATTATTGAGATTTACGAGAGAGGGAGAGAGAAATTTATCAGGATAACTCACAGAAATGAGGCAAACTAAACCTCTCCACAACACCATTATGGCCAAGTTAGCATTCGGGCAAGGCGACATCAGCAACACAGCTTCCTTGCGGATTTCACCGTATCACGTCATAAACAAGCCGAACCTCGCAGCTAACTTTGTTCTACTAAGAAAAGAAAGTTACGAAGATGATTCTACTATACATCTGCAACAAGATCGCCACTGAGCTCGATTCGCTGTCATATCGCTAAGGGTTTCTAACCAAGAACTGTGATGTGCACGAGGACCCCATCCCGGCAGACGAGTGGATCCTATACTACCCAATTTGGATGTAAGTGACTTTAATTGTTTCTGCCATGTCAAAATCTGCCCACCTTGTTTCTTACGCCAATTTGGTGCTGGATGAGAGAACAGAGCTCTATTGGGCAATCGGATTGAGGGCATACGCAAAACGTGACCGAGCCAATGAAGTTGATGGAGCCTTATTTGCTTTTCTAAAGACGAGCACTTATTGTCAGATCCAAAAATACGTCTACGGATGTCAACGTTAGTTATTCGTTGTTGGTAACCAACATGTGCTATACTTCTCAAACATCGATGATCGAATGCCTGTAAGCGTCTCAGATCATCAACTCTAAGAGACCAAGTTTCACTAGCGTATAGTAAGACTGCGCGTACAGATGCATTGTAAACACGACCTTTAAGGCAGAGTGAAATACTCGCGTTTCCACATAAATGGCGAAGGTTCGGGAAAGCTGCTTTAGCTTTCGCGATTCGCATTCTCACCTCGTCGGACATATTGCCTTTGTTATTGATAGAACTCCCAAGATATGTAAACCTGTCGACTATGTCAAGATCTTCATTCTGCAGTCGCAACGTTGGAGTGAATCGTGGATGATCCTGTAACAGTATCTTACATTTAGAGGGTGCGAATTTCATACCGAAAGACGGAACAACGTTTGCTAATCTATTTAAGGTGGTCTGGGCAGCATGCTGATTGTCGAATAATAGTACGATATCGTCCGCATAGTCAAGATCGACTAGTTTATCTCCCGGGAGAACTTCAACTCCAGCGTCCTGAATGTGTGAGAGAGTGTTGTTCATAATAGCATCGATTACAAAATTAAACAAAAATGGGGAAAGTGGACAACCTTGACGAACACCACTGCTGGTTGTAAAGTTATGCGTTAATTCGTTGTAAACCTTAACGCGACCAGAAGTATTTGTGTAGAGAGCTCGTATAATATTAACAAATTTAGTGGGCACACCGCTTTTCGACAAGATATGGAATAAAACATTGCGATCCACCGAATCAAATGCACCCTTGAAGTCTAGAAAGACGACTATTGTGGGACGGTGATATAAATGTCTCTGTTCGAGAACTTGCCTTAACGGAAAAATATTATCTATACAATCTCGTCCTGCGCGGAATCGGGCCTGTTCTTCTCTTATTATAATCAAGGTTGCGGTCTTGATATAAACACCTGACCCATTAATTAATTACATATGTCAGATACTAAGAATTGTATAGTGTAGAAAGGCAATTCATCCAGTAGACCGGTTTCGTCCTATGAACTCATCAAGTACTGGCCAGAATTTGCCGCGCCAGTACTTGATGAGTTCCCAATAAGGACGAAACCGGTCTACTGGATGAATTGCCTTTTCTACACTATACAATTCTTAGTTTATACTGACATATGTAATTAATTAATGGGTCAGGTGTTTATATCAAGACCGCAACCTTGATTATAATAATTGTTATCACCACCCGCGCAACCAATGTTCGTTTAATTATATAAATGTTCATTTCAATACCATTTCCCCATGTAATGTGGTGTCTGTTCAGTAATGACAGATTGGGCATGGTTAGTTGGAACTTTGGGTCTAAATGGATGCCATATGAGCTCCACCTAAAGGAAAAATTGACTAACCAAGTTACATTAGTTAGTATATAACTGAAAATTGTGTGTAGTGTAATGTGCGGCAGGATAGCTCAGTGGTTAGAACACCAGATTCCGAAGCAGACGTGCCCAGGTTCGTATCCTGTCCGCGGCAAATTCTGGCCAGTACTTGATGAGTTCCCAATGAGGACGAAACCGGTCTACTGGATGAATTGCCTTTTCTACACTATACAATTCTTAGTTTATACTGACATATGTAAGTAATTAATGGGTCAGGTGTTTATATCAAGACCGCAACCTTGATTATAATAATTGTTATCACCACCCGCGCAACCAATGTTCGTTTAATTATATAAATGTTCTTCTCTTGTTTGTGATTCACGTGAAGCGCTAAGACGACGTAGGATAATCGAAGCAAATAACCTTGATACGACCGGAGTCAAACTTATACCACGATGGTTATCGCACGAATTACGATTGCCTTTTTTGAAGATGGGAATGATGGTCGACTCATTCCAGTCAAGTGGTACGGTTTCCTCATTCCATATAGTATGAAAAAGTTTGGTCAACGCTCCTGAAATTATATCGCCACCATCCTTAAACAATCCCGGAAGCAGATCATCGGGGCCGGCGGCTTTGCGGCGCTTAAGAGATAGGATTGCATCGCGTACTTCTAACTCGGATGGTTCTTCGGGACTAACATTCCACACTGTTGATGCAGACATGCTTTCGGGAAGCGGAACTGACGCGGGTGGCCAAGAAAATTGATCTCTAAAGTGTTCAGCCCACCTGTCAAGACGAATTATTTTATCGGTTATTAATTCGTTGTTACTATCATTTATAGTTTCGCTAACTTTTAACTTTCTCGGACCTGTTGTGCGTATAAGTTGGAACAAACAGCGACTGTTACCTGACGCGAAAGCTACTTCCATTTCTTCAGCCTTTCTGCTCCAAAAGTTTTCGAGATCGCCTTTTAGACTGCGCTTAAGTTGGCGTCTTATATTGCGACGGGTATTATTATGAGTCGAGCCAGGTGGAATTTGGCGCCTTATTTCGAGTATCTCCATAGATTTTACAAAGAGCCAGTTATTATTTCTACGGGGGCCTGCTATGCCACATAAAGTAGTACCTGCATTGTGCATAGTGGAACATATCTTGGACCAAAGTATATTCGGATTTTCGCTATTCAGACCAGTTAGATTAGCCTTAAGAATATTTTCATGGTTTTGTCGGATGGACGGTTGTTCGAGTTGGCCTACATCAATTTGGGGTTTATTCTTAATTATTTTCCCGGAAAATTTTAGAGCAACGGATAAGTGCATGGTCCGAGTCGACATAAGTGTTACAAAGAAAGCGACAATCCTGGATGCAACCACGCCATCTATAACTAATTGCTACATGATCTATTTGAGTCCACCGTTGTCCGGGTGCTGGAGGACGCCATGTAGCACAACGTTTAACACTACGTCTGAAATTTGTACTACTTAAATATAGTCTATGTTCAGCGCAGCTATCCAAAAGCCGTTCACCATTATCATTGCGAGTCGAGCTTAGAGTGTATCTTCCACCTAAATGAAATTCTGTGTTGCTTAAGCGACCAACTTGAGCATTCATGTCACCCATAACCAGGACTATATCCGAACTTCGTGCTTTACTTAGTAAGGAGCTTAATTCGGAGTAAAAAGCGTCCTTGCTTTCTTCTGTGCTGCAATCGGTAGGAGCATATGCAGATACAACGAAGAGGCAACGATGATAACGGTTTTTTGCTTTGATTTTAGTAGATGTATTTAAACGTGCCGCACACAATCGACTATTTAAAGGGATCCATTCAATTAAGCAACCTTCAGCTCGCGCGCTAAGGGCAATACCAACGCCCCATTTACCGGCTTGAGAGGACTCTGTGGAACCAGATGTTCGAAGCCAATAACGCGTAGATAGGGATGATGCAACTAGTTCTGTAATACACGTAGGATCCTGTATTCTGGTTTCAGATACGCAACATATGTCGATCCATTCAATTAAGCAACCTTCAGCTCGCGCGGCTATAAGGGCAATACCAACGCCCCATTTACCGGCTTGAGAGGACTCTGTGGAACCAGATGTTCGAAGCCAATAACGCGTAGATAGGGATGATCGCAACTAGTTCTGTAATACACGTAGGATCCTGTATTCTGGTTTCAGATACGCAACATATGTCGATTTCTAATTTATCCAACGTACGAGCAAGAGATTCTTGCTGTCCAAGTTGTTTTAATGTTCGCACATTAAATGCGCCTACGTTAAAAACCTAACTTAGGTTTAATGAATGATCGTCTACAAGAACCATTTTCGATATTTGAGCAACCTAGTATTGGGCTCAGTGTTATGATCTAAACCAACCATATTTATAGTATCTAAAAGAGTGTTATTGTAAGATTGAGAAGAGGAAGAGGGAAGGGAAAGGACGCAGAATCGAATATAGAGTTGGAGTTGCCTGCAGTAGCCTGTTTTCACTTATCCACCCTGCACGGCTCAGCAGATAAGGCGACCCTTTTATACTGCGCGACGGCCGATGCAGTATGTAATTATTGTAATTTGTACTTGTCATGGTTATATGTGGACTGTAAAAGAACACTAGGTCGCCCATTCCTAGTGATGGTTTTTTATTCTGAGTTTTCCTTCTCCTAGATAGTCTGCCAACCAAAGCTGATGAGCACTATCTGCCCAGATTCCAGTGGCCAGAGTTTCCTTCAGCAGCCGAAACTTGCCCCTCACGTCTGGAACGCTTGCTCTCATTCCGTCACTACACATTTAACAAAAAGTTACAGTGCAGTTAGACCAAACTCGAGGCTTCACATGAAACGGGATGATGGCTGTCCCTTTAAGGCCCGGCAAGGTTCATGTTACCAATCCCGGGTCGACTAGCTTGAGCCCGCCGGTCGTCAAGCCGGAATTTCTATGTATTTATGCTTGCATGTATGTTTGTATGTATGTATGTATGTTTGTATGTATGTATGTATGTATGTATGTATGTATGCATGTATGTATTTAGGTATGTATGTATGTATATGTGCTTGCTAGAAACATTCTTCTTTCTGTGATAAATCCAGAATGATGTTCAGTTTAAATCATATCTTATCGATATGTTCTGAAGATTTATCTAGTTAGAACATTAGTTTATTAATTAAAATGTTTTGTTTAAAGCTTACTTTTGAACTATTGCTTTTGGCTAATATTTGTTACGTGTTTTCGAGAAAACGTGTGTAGTAGGTGGTTGGCTAATATTTATTCTCTCACATTGCTAGTAACACCTGCTTTAGTGTAATTGTAACGACTGGAATTGACCTTAATGATGTAGCGTAGTTCTCATGTTACAGCTACGAAGATACTTCATTTAAGTGCATGTGCCAAAACTTCCGCCTTTTCTCATTTGAATGGTGTTTTGGTCTATTGATTCTCCAGTATTCACTTTAACGAGGTGAAAACAACCTTCATTTAAATCTTTTTTAGCTTGTTTGTTTTATTAATTTAGATTTTTACGACCCATGGCGCAGTTTTAGCTATCTTAGGCTAGCTATCTCTTTTTATATATATGACATGATTCAGTGAAGTTTGCTGCTCTGGCCAGTACTTGATGAGTTCCCAATAAGTACGAAACAGGTCTACTGGATGAATTGCCTTTTCCACACATAGTTTATACTGACAAATGTATGTATATAATGGGTCAGGTGTTCGCATAAAGAACGCAACTTTGATTATAGTAATTTTTATCACCAACCGCGTAACCAATGTTCATTAAATATATAGGTTTAATTAAATAACACGTCCCCAGGTAGCGTGGTGTCTGTTCTACGATGACAGATTGCTGATGGTTAGTTAGAACTTTGGGTCTGTAAGGATGACATATGAGTTCCACCTAAACGAAAGGCTAACCAAGAAAAACGTTTATAACTGAAAGTTGTATGCTCGGTGGTTAGAACAACAAATTTTAAGGCAGACGTGCCCAGGTTCGAGCCCTGTCCGCGACAATTCCTGGACGGCACAAAAATGATCTACTGGATGAATTACCGTTTCTTCATTACGCAACGCTTAGTTTATACTGATAAATTTATATATAATAGAATTGGTACTTATATCAAGCCTGCAATCGTGATTTCAATAATTGTTGCCGCTTCTCGTGCAATCAATGCTCGTATATTTAGACAAATGTGCTTATTTGGCAAGATAATTCAGTCGGACATTTTTGCATTTACTTGGCTATATTTAAATCAACCATGCCGGCGGTCTTCAACAGAACCGTGACATTGGTTCGGTAATTCTGTGTAATCATTTTCTTAGAAACATGTAATTATTTCCAGGTCAAAGTAGTCCACAAATAGGCAATGATTCACTTTGCCGATTTCCACAGTTTAAAAATGCTGCAGATAATCTTTAAAAAGTGAAACATTTGACGTATTTACTTGTCACTATGTTATTGACTGTAAGAGCGTATGCAAACTCCTCCCTCACCCCTCCCTATCTATCATAATTCCTGTTAACCTGTTTACCCATAGCTGATTCCTTTATTTCAGGTTTCCTATCTTGCTGTATTTATTCCAATGTCTCAGTGTTGTTAGTTCTATAATGAAAGAATAGAGTCATTCCGTTTTTTGTCCAAATTAACTGTTTGTATGAAAAATGAGCACAACTAAATCCCTGCATTAATTCAGCCTCAACCTGATATGCATAAAGAAGGAGATAAATTGTCTATAATTTCTTGATAGAATTTTTTTAAACAAAACCAATCAACTGAAGGCGTAAGATGCTTCTCTGTTCAACCTTTCTGGATTCCTGCCACACAGTTTGTATTCGGCTTTTCTCAGTCGCGCATGTCATAAACTGCCGTCCTCGGTGGAATTCTAAATCCAATTCACTAGTTGTTTTTCCTATTTAAACGTGCCTCCATCAGGCATAATGAATTCATTTATTACGTTTTTTTCTATGAAATTTGGGTTGCTTATTTTTTTAATTATACCATTTGTCCTGGAATTCTTGCAGAGAATTAGCGAGGTTTCAAAGATAATCCATCTAAAAGGCTGTGAATTAATCCTGTGTAACCAGCAGTAGATCAGTATTTAAAATATTCATCGTCTCCGTGGCATAAAAATTAAATATGCTTTTTTCTTTATATCAATAGTTTTGCGCAGGTTGTAAAGTATCATTAGATTATCAAGTTCTGGTATGATTTGGCTGCTTAGGTTGACGGTTTTCCTCATCTTAGATGGTCCACCGCCTAATGCTGATGAGCATTACTCGATCAAAGCATCTGATTTCCAGCCGCCAGGGAATAATGTAAACCGGTTTCAGAAACTTCCTCCGAGTGTTTGGCATGCTTCCTCGCAATTTATCACATCGAACTTAGTTCGAGGTGTTAATCGCGCAGTAAAACCGAACTTAATGCTTAGCATGAAATAATATCGCATGTATCCTGCTAGAATCTGCAAGTTTCATGCGACTATTATCGGGGACGACTGACCAGGGCCCTTTGATTGTCAGGCCAAACATTGCTATAGCTATGGGCTTATTCGACTATAGTGTTTCTCTCTTTAGGTAACTCATGTATTGAAGACAGGTTCGTTTGTGAGGTTCAAATCAGTTAGAAACCTAATTCTACTTCATTCAGCTTCACAAACGTTTGTTGGTATTCTTGGTGTTCTACGCGATTTGCGTTGGGGGGTTGTCGCTTTGCACTATCAGTTTCGCAAAGATACGATTGATCCCAATTAACAAGTACACATCGAGCTTGTCTTCTTATTGGTTAGGTGCGGACTCGTCCCTACCTTCCGAAGGCTACGACATTGTTCGTACCTAACCAGTAGAAATATGGCACGATCTAATCCTTGGTACTCTGTGTGTGTGTGTGTGTGTGTGTGTGTGTGTGATTAGATGCCTGATGATGTCATGGGAAATAACTTATAGAAACGTCGCCAGTCGACGCAGATTAACGCGTAATTCATAACCAGTGTTTAGTATGAACGATGTTGAAGCCTTCGGAAGATAGAGACAAATTCGCACCCAGCCAATAAGAAGAAAAACTCGAAATTGGGGATCAATCGGATCTTTGCGAAACTGGTAGTGCTAGGCGACAACTCGCGAACGCAAATCGTGCAGATTCAACATTTGAAGCTCGCACTGCGCAATCATTGAAGAAGTCGTTATTATTGCCATTTAATATACCTTTCCAATTTCACCGGTAACATTATATTGTCTCCTATTGCTTAAAGCACTAAACGAGAGCAATAAACTTTGTTATTTTCAGTTTTCAAAAGTTTTGAAGGCTAGTTTTTGGCAAGACTGAAAAAGGATCTCGACTGTTTACATGGCTTATACCACAAAATTACTCGGCCAAGCCAGCTGAACAGATGCAGGCGCAGTTATATATTAGTGGGTGCGTTCGAATATGACTAGAAGGATAAACCAAAAGCAGCGTGATTGTAGGGTATGAATTCATGTGCAAGAAACGAATTTGCACAAGAGGTTATGCCTTACGTTCGTGCTGTCTTTCGTCTAAAATTTGGACTAATTTTTTATTTGATGCGCAACACCTATTACACAATTGCATATATATATTTGTTCTTCGCAACAAACGTTATCTAACTCTTATAAGATGCAGCCGCTGTTCGTAGAACTCAAACTTTAAATGATCTACTATTGACGAACTTCAAAATAAAAACTGGATAATGGTCTAGTTAAACAGTTATTGAATGCGCGAGTGGTGCGAAAAATTCTTTAAATGGAGTTTGCGAAATTGCCAGAAATTCCTATCCCGTTTTGCTTAATCTGGCGCTCAACATACCAAAATATAGTTGGTGTTTGTTTCAAATTCGAAAACTTTATTTGAGTTGACATCACAACCTAGGCATTCTTGTATAGTCTTTTGAGCTGTGACTATTTATCAACTGGGTCCTATGAACAACGGCTGGAATGGTTCACTAGTTCTTCCTTGCTTTCGATGATCTTACTGTTAATTTACTTGCGGTTGAGTCTATATGCGAATTACAATTTGTCAATATACGCGTATGTATGTGCTTATATATATATATATATATATATATATATATATATATATATATATATATATATATATATATATATTATGCTTTCTTTTTCCTCGATTTCTTTCTGTAGTTTCCTTATAGACACATTCTGCGCATAATTACACCAGACGCCGTGATTTGAGTTAATGTTTTGTGTTATTTCTTTTTTAATTTTTACATGTTTTATTATCTATAGTTAGCTAAGATGATATTTTTTGTTATTGATAAAATTAATTGCATAACCGTTTATTTTTTAAATCTGTCATGAAATTGTAATTTTTTTGGATTCATGCATCCTGTAGATTTCATATTTTATTTTTTTGTTATATTTCGTATTAATAAGTTTCTGCATTATTCAAGTCCTCATTTTCTCTAATCTCTTCACAACTATGAATTTGCTTTCGCAGAAATTGACTAATTTCTTTCCATTAAGCAGTTTTATATATTCCTATTTTACCTATTAATACATTTCTGCTTACTTCCGTCATTGATTTTATGAAAGAAAATCATCTAGCAGTTAGAAAATCGTATCTCGTATATGCAGGTATGAAATTAATTTAATGCGCAAAGTTATTAACAACCACTTACATACGTTACTTGTGTATGAGGAACTCGACATCCACTTTTTAGTTTATTCATGCATTTCTTTAAATCAAGTTTGCGAGCTTGAAATAAACACCAATCCCAATGTATTTATCCAGTCGTCGAACAACATAACAAGACTACTGCCAGTCGCAACGCACTGACGCATTTCGACCTTCCATGGTCATCATCAGAGTACGACGGTAAACTGACTAGCGAGGGTCAAACCGCATTGCATATATATGGAAAGCAAAATTAGATATGCGGCTCACTTATATATGCAATGCGGTTTGATCCTTGCTAGTCAGTTTGCCGTTCTACTCTGATGATCATCATGGAAGGTCGAAACACGGCAGTACGTTACGGCTGGTTGTAGTTTTGTTATGTTGATCGACGACTGGTTAAATAAAATGGGATTATTGTTTACTTCAAGCTCGTTAACTTGATTTTAAAAATTGTTACCACCACCTGCGCAATCAATTATTGTAAAATTGTATTGCCTATATATGATGATGTGGCGAAAACTGAAAGCAGTTAATGTTCGTGGCTGCATAGAAATTGTGCAGCCGACATTTACAGTCAAGTTCAATGTATGCGAGACTGCTAGAGATGAGAGCCGCATATCTAAATTTGATTTCCATATAAATTCAATGCGGTTTGATCCTCGATAGTCAGTTTGCCGTCGTACTCCGATGATGATCATGGAAGGTCGAAACGCGTCAGTGCGTTGGGACTGGCGGTAGTTTTGTTATGTTGTTCGACGGCTGGTTAAATACAATGGGATTGGTGTTTACTTTAAAACTTAAGTTTGTTGGAAATTAATGGTTACACCAGATTCTAAATTTGGAAGGGAATCAAAAATTTGAGCTGTTAAATGTAATTAATTAATTATATAGAAAAGTCCACACCATTAGGTACATTTGGTGTTTATGAAACTCTTTGTCGTGACTATATTCAAGTACATGTGGGGTTAAAGGTAGTGAAAATAAGATTGAATATAAATATGGTCACATTAATAAATCAGGTATGTATTAAAAACTAGTCATATTATAAATTTGGATGCATATAAACAAATAGCTTTTTGCAAACTAAATGGCTAAATAGATTATGTAGAGAATAGTTTGAAATAACCTCCCAAATTTCAGGCTCATCTTAAAAGTATGGTCCTCAATGGCGAGGTCTTCCTGCGAATCTCATCATCATCACCATGTACAGCCATGCAAAAGCCAAAAGTGACTAATGCTTTACTTCCATATAACCATACAATAGCGAACATTGTAATTCGTATTGTTCATGGTTATATGTGGACTGTAAAAGAACACTAGGTCGATCATTCCTAGAGTGGATGATTTTTATTCGGAGTTAACTTATCCTAGATAGTATGCCAACCAAGGCTGATGAGCACTATCTGCCCAGATGCCAGTGGCCAAAGTTTCCTTCTGCAGCCGAAACTTGCCCTTCGCGTCTGGCACGCTTGCTCTCATTCCATCAAACACATTTAACAATAATAGTTAATGCGCAGTTAGACCAAATTTGAGACTTCACATGAAATGGGATGATGGCTGACCCTTTTAGACCCGGCAAGGTTCATACTACCATCCCCGGGCTGACTAGCTTGTGCTCGTCGGTCCTCAGGCCCTAATTTTTAGGACTACGGGCCTTAATTAGTGTGAGGTAGACTTCTATATTCTGGTTGTATTGTTCGCAGAAATCCTACTGATATGCACGAGTTCCAGAAATAGGTAGAAATAAGGCGACTGGTTACGCTACTTCTTTTGTTCCGGAACAGGCCGCACACCGAAATACATACGGTGAACTTCAGCAGACACGGCAGGTTCTCTTGTTTCGCTTAGACCCAAAGATATTTTGTCCATGGACTCTTGCAATGTGATGGCTCTCGCCATGCGAGCTTGTCAGTCTTCCATTGATGCTGGAATGCAAAAGCGCGGTACCCACCTTGATTTTTTACAGGGGACTAGAATTGCTTTGAGCACGTCACAACATGCCTCATTTGGGCTTAACTTACCGAATAAAGCTATACTTCTTTCATTCCTATGCGTGTGATCCAGTCAGGTGTGACGTTGTCCTTTTATCCGGTGCTGCAGTGAAAGCTTCAATTGACTAAAGAGCTATAAGCAATCGTTTGGCTTAAGCTAGATTCCGCGTAGACAAGCTGGTTGTCGGAGTCGTAAATGGCTACGTGCTGAATTTGCAATTCGCTTAATAAAATGAACAATTTTCTCAAAAATCTATCAAATTTTCTTCCTGATCTTGAGTAGTGTTTCGACATCATAATGATTACCGGTGATTTCAACGCCAAATTTGGTCTAGACTGTACAAGAAAAGAAGCTGTAGGAAGGAGGACGCTGGCTGGAAATAGTTGTGATAACGGCATAAGGCCTTCCAATCTTACTCTTAGCCTTAATCTGTTAGTGTTAATGTCATTTTGCAGTATTATATGCGACATCTTGTTATAAGGTGTGGCGATTTGACAGATACCGATGGAGCGATTATATCATACTGAGATAGACCACATACTAGTATGCAGACATTGGTTGTTTTCGGTCTAGGACACGGAAGCGTATTTCGGATGTTCTATAGGCTCAATTAATGAGCCTGACCACAGTCTTCTAGTTGCTAGAACGAGATTGAAATTCCGCTCCATGTGGCAGCCCGTGTTGTGTCCGTATATTCGTGCACTGCAAACGGATATCATTATCATACCCAGCCGTACAAAAGCCAAAAGTGACTAATGTTTCACTGCCCATTAACTATATGGAGCGAAAAAAGAAATATAAATAACGACAAAAATAATAATTTAGACAAAAGTTATTAATTAGATTTACGATAGAGAAAGAGAGAGAGAGAGAAAGAGTACCTAGTTACTATTTGTGTATTTATCAAGATAGCTCACAATGAGGCAAACCAAATCTCTACACAACAGTATTATAGCGAAGTCAGCATTAGGGTAAGGCAACATCAGCAATACAGTCTCCTTGTGGCTTTCACTGTATCACGTCAAACAAACCAAACCTCGCAGCCAACTTTGCGCTACTTATAAAAGAAAGTTACAAAAATGATTTTGCTAGACATCTGCAACAATATCGCCAATGAGCTCGATTCGATGCCATATCGCGAAGTGTTTCTAACCAAGGACTATGATGCGCACGTGGACCCCATTCTGGCAGACGGGGTGGGTCCTATACTACTCAGTTTGGATGTAAGTGACTTCAACTGTTTCTGTCATGTCAATATCTGCTCATCTTATTTCTTACGTCAATCTGGTGCTGGATGAGAAAACAGAGCTCTAATTCACAATCGAATTGAGGACATACGCAAAAAATGACCGAGTCAACGAATTTGATGGAGCCTTATATGTTTTTCTAACTTGAAGCACTTGTTGGCAGATCCAAAAATGCGTCTACGAACGTCAACGTTGGTCATTCGTTGTTGGTAACCAACATGTGCTATGATTCTGAAAAAATGATGGTCGAAGGCCTGTAAACTTCTCAAATCACCAACATTAAGATGCCAAGTTTCACTAGCGTATAGTAAAACTTCGCGTACAGACGCATTGTAAACACGACCTTTAAGGCAGAGTGAAATACTCGCATCTACACATAAATGGCGAAGGCTCGAGAAAGCTGCTTTAGCTTTCGCGATTCGCATTCTCACCTCGTAAGACATATTGCCTAAGTTATTGATTGAGCTCCTAAGATATGTAAACCTGTCAAATATGTCTAGATCTTCATTCTGCAGTCGCAGCGCTGGAGCGAATGGTGGGTGTTCCTGTAAAAATATCTTTCATTTAGAGAGTGCGAATTTCATACCGAGAGACAGAACAATGTCTGCTAATCTATTCAAGGTGGCCTGAGCAGCATCTTGATTGTCGAATAATAGTACGATATCGTCTGCATAGTCAAGATCGACTAGTTTACTGCCCGGGAGAACTTCAACATCTGCATCCTGAATTTGTGGAAGAGTTTTGTTCATAATAGCATCGATTACAAAATTAAAAAAAAGGGGAAATTGGACAACCTTGACGAACACCACTGCTGGTTGTAAAGTTGTGCGTTAATTCGTTGTAGATCTTAACGCGACCAGAAGTATTTGTGTAGAGAGCGCGTATAATATTAACAATTTTTGTGGCACACCACTTTTCGACAAAATATGGAATAAAACATTGCGATCCACCGAGTCAAATGCACCCTTAAAGTCTAGAAAGACGGCTATTGTGGGACGGTGATATAAATGTCTCTGTTCATGAAATTGCCTTAACGTAAAAATATTATCTATACAACCTCGTCCTGCGCGGAATCCGGCCTGTTCTTCTCTAGCATTTTATTCACGTGAAGCGCTTAGACGACGTAGGATAATCAAGACAAATAACCTAGACACGACTAAAGTCAAACTTATACCACGATGGTTATCACACGAATAACTATTGTTTTTTTGAAGGTAAGAATGATGATCGACTCATTCCAGTCAAGTAGTAGGGTCTCTTCCTTCCATATAGTACGAAAAAGTTTTGTCAACGCTCCCGAAATTATATCGCCAACATCCTTAAATTATTCCGAAAGCAAATCATCAGGGCCTGCGGCTTTGCGAAGTTTGAGAGATAGGATTGCATCCCGTATTTCTAACTCTGATGGTTCTTCGGGACTAATATTCCACACTGTTGATACTGGTATTCTTTCAGGAATCGGAATTGACGCGGGTGCCCAAGAAAATTGATCTTTGAACTGTTCAGCCCACCTGTCAAGATGACCTATTTTATCGTTTATTAAATGATTGTTACTATAATTTATAGTTTCGCTAACTTTCAAATTTATCGGAACTGTTGCGCGAATAAGTTGGAACAAACAGCGACTATTACCTAATCCGAACGCTTCTTCCATTTCTTCAGCCTTTCCTGTTCAAAAGAATTCGTGATCGACTTTCAGACTGCGTTTAAGTTTGCATCTTATATTGCGACGAGTATAGTTATGAGCCGAGCCACATACAATTTGGCACATTGTCTCGAGTATCTCCAGAGATTTTACGAAAAGCCATATATTATTTTTACGGGGGCCTGCAATGCCACGTACAGTAGTAGTCACTTCATTGTGCATAGTTGAACTTATCCTGGATCAAAGTAAATTCGGATTTTCACCATCAAGACCAGTTAGTTTAGACTAGAATATCTTCATATTTTTTATGGAAGGACGGTTGTTCGAGTTTGCTATTTGGGGTTTATTATTATTATTATCGTCCGAGTCGATATAAGTGTTCTAAAAAGAACGACAATCCTGGATGCAACCACGCCATCTATAACTAATTGCTACATGATCTATTTGAGTCCAGCGTTGCCCGGGTGCTGGAGGACGTCATGTGGCGCAATGTCGAACAATACGTCTAAACTTTATACTACTTAAATATAGTCTATGTTCCGCACAGCTATCCATAATCCGTTCACCATTATCGTTGCGCGTCGAGCTTAGAGTGTATCTTCCACCTAAATGAAATTCTGCGTTACTTAAGCGCCCAACTTGAGCATTCATGTCATCCATAACCAAGACTATATCTGAACTTCTTGCTTTACATATTAAGTAGCTTAATTTGAAGTTAATTACGTCTGCGCTGCAATCGGTAGGAGCATATGCAGATACAACGAAAAGGCAACGTTGATTAAGGGTTTTGAATTTATTTTAATAGGTGTATTTAAGCGTGCCACACACAGTCGACTATTTATAGAGATCCATTCAATTAAGCAAGCTTCAGCTCGTGTGGTAATGAAAATACCAACGCCCCATTTACCGGCTTGCGAAAACTCCATGGATCCAGATGTTCGAAGCCAATAAAATGTAGATAGGGATGGTGCATCCAGTTCTTTAATAAACGTAAGATACCCTATTCTGGTTTCAGATACGCAGCATACGTCGATTTCTAATTTATCCAACATACGTGCAAGAGCTTCTTGTCGCCCAAGTTGTTTTAATGTTCGCACATTAAAATGCGCATATATTAAAACCTAACTTAGGTTTAATGAATGGTAGTCTACTTAATGAATTTTATATATTTGGCAACCCGATATTGGACTCAGCGGTATGATCTACACCGATCATATTCGTAGTATCTAAATTATCGTTATTGTTAAATTTAGAAGAAGGAAGGGAAGGAAACGAGGCAGAATCGTAGATAAAGTTCCCTACAGTAGCCCGATTTCGCTTATCCACCCTGCAGGGCTCAGCAGATAAGGCGACCCTTTTTATACTGCGCGACGGCAGATGCAGTATGAGTTATTGTAACTCTTGTTGTTCATGGCTATAGGTGGACTGTAAATGTACACTAGGTCGCTCATTCCTAGTGAGGATGATTTGTATTCCGAGTTTTCCTTCCCCTAGATAATCTGTTAACCGAGGCTGATGAGCACTATCCGCCCAGATGCAAGTGGCATCTGGCACGCTTGCTCCCATTCTATCGCTCCACGTTTAACCATAAAAGTTATTGTGCAGTTAGACCAAACTCGAGGCTTCATATGAAACGGGATGATGGTTGTGTCCTTTTTGGACTCAGCAAGGTTCATGCTACCATTCCCGGGCTGATTAGCTTGGAACTGGCTACAATAAAAGAGTAAGGACATCGGATTAATAGTAGCCTATTACTGGGTTTCTTATCTAAGTTATAGTTAAGCAATTGTTGAGAATATAGCTTTTCCAAATTTCACCCATAACTGTTTGTTTATCTTTAAAACTCTTAGATTTCACACTTATTAATGGGCTTACATCTTCTTTCCTTATATTGCGTATTCTTTTGTTAAATAATTTTCAAAATTGTCTTGTCTAAGCGTAACTTATTTTATTTATTGCCTTAATTAAGCTTCTTGTTTTATTGAATATTACATTTTTTAGTCCTTCCCCCACCCCATCTTTTGAGATCGCCCTAGTAATACAACATCTCAAACGTTATGAATAAAAAAATAGTCTGCCGCGTGCAAATAGTAAATTAATGTCTATTGATAGCAATTTCATTTAGACGGGCGTACATGTGTCTTAATTTTATTTAACCGAATCTTATACAATTATGTATACACACATGCACATGCGTGACGTGCGCCTATTTAATGATATGACAACAACTGTTATTAATAAAGCCAATCCTAGTACAACCTGAGTGGTTTGAGTGAAATTTCACACGTGCATGGCTCGTTCTGATTTCTAATTTTATCACTTACAATGGCATGTGGTTATGATGAGTGTTTCTGATTTATTGGTCTCCTCCACCCGAAAATGTGAGGGCGACCTCAGTTACGTCATTTCACATGGTGTGTATAAAACAAATAGTCTAACACATGTAAATGGTAAATTCATATTCAGCCAATCGAGTTTCTCTTAGATGGATAAAAATAACAGTTTTGTGTACATGTGCGCACGCACATGTGACATACAACTATCTAGTGAAAGCTTGTTTCCCGCGTTTTGCTTGTGCTGGACAATTGATTGCACTCGTAGGTCGGTAAAATCTTGAATCCTTTACATTGCCAGGTGCACAAAAGGTTTTTGGCATTGATTGTTGGGCTCTCATTTGTCCCTTCGCTATGAAACCTCCCATGAGCTGATTGTCTGAAAATGAAGTTGGAACTAGATTTCCCGATTTATTTCCCAAATTTTCGGGACTTCATTTCCAGTCCTATCTTCAGGGTTAACACCGTGAAGGTTCAGTCTGAAGTATAAATATCAAGGCTAGACGAAATATCTTGCTTGCTTTATTAGTTCGTTTTCGTAAATTTGTGATGATGTTTGAACTGAAGAAGATGGCCATCGAAAGATGTCTAAAGATCTTCTAGAAACAAAAAAACTGGAATTCAGCCTGTGTTAGTCAAACGCAGATTTGGTAATTTCCATTGGGGCCAATTTTTTCAATGAAAAATACGCGTTAACTTCATCGCTGCTGCTAGTTTCTTTGGAGGAGCACCATATATGCTTGGTGGTTCGTAACCTTCGTTTAATTCTAGCCATAGTTTAAAACGATCGACCGTTGGCCCGGGATATTCGCTGCAATCAGGGAGTTTGAATATAGTGTTGTATTGGCTTTGAAATTCTTTCCACCACCCGGGCAGACAACTGGTTTCCTCCTGCACTTTAATTTTCTCGAATCTGCTATTTTGAGCAGTGTGTGTGTGATTAGAGGCCTGATGATGGAACGGGAAATGCCGTTCCGAAACGTCGCCAGTCAACGAAGATTAGATCGTACCTCATTTCCAGTGGTTAGTATGAACGATGTTGAAGCCTTCGGAGGAAATGGAAGAATCAGCACCCAGCCAACAAGAAGACGAAATTGATGCGTACTTGGAAATGGGAATCAATCGGATCTTTGCGAAACTGATAGTGCAAAGCGACAACCCACGATCGCCACTCGTGGTAATTATCAACGTGACGCCCGCAATGTGCAATAATAAAAAAAATATACGATTATTTTGACAGTTGATCGTCTTAACCGATTTTATAATGAAATCTTGACCAAACAAGGTTGTTTGATTATTCAATACAAAAAAGATATGTAGTAGATATCTTAATATATTAATAATTTAGTGTCACATTCGCCCACAGCTATTGTCGTCGCGCACGATGCCTGATACAACTTTGATCTCGCAGGTTTTACGTTTTTAACGACCAATTTATTGGTAATAGCGACAGATCAGCTCCAATATACAATTGCATATTTACTGACTGTCTGTTGGAGAGTTCTAAAAATTGAACTTTAATATAAATCCTGTCGTGTCTCAGCGTTTCTCAGAATTCCTTTTCTGCGAAGGCCATCTGATTCTGGACGAATTCCATGGTGCTCTGCCGATCCTCTTCATTCGATCTACAAATCTGAGCACCCAAAGTATCTATCTTTTGTGCATGACCCAACTGTCAATATTGGTTAAATGGTTGTCCCTATTGCCCCATAGAACTGGCCGTTCTATTGGAGGTCTATGCAAATTTTGCTGCCCCTGATGCAACGTATTAGTCGCAGCTGGAGTCTGTATATATTGAGCTTGCTTCCAAGCCACTGGCTGCCGCTGTCCGTCCCGGACACGCTGATCATGCCGTGAAGTATTTAAATAGTGTATATCGCCCCTGCCGGCTGATGTAACGGAGCTCATGCGTGGTGTCGCCGCAGCCAATGTATTAGTTATAATGGCCGAATTTTTTAGAGCCTGGGTTTTTTCTTCCGTGCCTCACTGAGTGCTCCATATTGCGCCATATCTGGTGGGATTCAGCAGCATGAACATGATGGCCTCACGTGGATGCAACCCGGGCAATGACTCAGATATCTTTGGCAACCACAATAACGAAAAAAATGTCGCCACAATTGCTTTCAACACAACACAAATTAAAAGCTTGCGTATCGCATAAGTGTAGGAATCAAGAAGCAATTAGATGAGAAGAACGCTGGAGCTGTAGCCAAGCCTCAGAAATTGATAATAAATGCATTATTATGATTTATTTTTTAACCTGTTACGCTTTTTTCGAACAAACTTCTATATAAATAATGCGGCTGAATAATGACATTTTGTCAATTAAAAATGGCTTTTGACTCTACCTTAGAGGAAATGGTTCGATTTTGAACGGGACATATGAATACTTTATCCGAAGAATTGGGAAATATTAAGACTCATTCGGATGAAATGATTACGATTAATCCTAATGGAATCCGCATAAGACATCCAGCTTGCATGGACGAAGACAAAAATAGGTACTGTAGAGTATTGGTTAAACAGTATTAAATATATAAAGCCATATATAAACTAATCTTATTTATATATTCATAATATTTTTCTGCAGCTAGTTTTCGATTCTGATTTGTGCAATCGTCGCTTCCCATCAATAGTAACTGTTGTGTTTCGAATGGAACCTAGTGATCTTTCTACCACCGCTCCATTCACAATGGCGTCTATTGACTTAATTTCATTAGATTTCCCAACCATTTTTTTCGTCTTGCCACGATTGCCTTTCTCTATTTGCCTAAAGCCATCGCAGTTGTCTTTGGCCAGTCTCCACTGAATGATTTTCAAGATAAGATTTGGTAGCTTGCCCACATTTTCATGCAGTTCTGTGTTCTCTTCTTCTTTTTTTGATTGGGAGGTTTGATCGTTGTAAATTTGTGTTTTGTCTTACTCTATTGATGACTATGGAAATAACACTAAACAATCATTGATTACACGGTTGGTGATAAGAATTCCTTAAATCAAGTTTGTCAGCTTGAAGTAAACAGCAATCCCGTTTTATTTAGCCAGTCGTCGAACGACATAAATAAACTACTATCACGCACGCGTACTGACGCGTTTCGACCTTCCATGATTATCATCAGAGTACGACGGAATACTGACTAGCGAGGATCAAACCACAATGCATATATATATATATATATATATATATATATATATATATATATATATATATATATGCAGCTCTCAAATATAATGGGATTGGGTTTTAACTTCAAGATGACTGGAAGTCGGAATCGCGTAAGTACTGACATCTGGGGGTAGTTTTGCCATTTTGTATGACTAGTTAAATAATGAGTTTGGTGTTAATTTGACTTCGTTAAATTTTTAATGATAGTGTGCTTATATGTATCCATATTTTCAACAAAACTTATTTTTTTCTTTCTCCTCTCTTCATTCACTATTCCTCTCTCTCTGTATGATAAGCCAATCAGTTCCGCAACCGAAGTGACGGCCGTGAAAAAGTTAAATGGCGAAGCCATGCTCTTTTCTTGTATCCGGATTCCTTCAGCGTTTGATCACTATGCTCGTGATTCTAATGGAAAACCATCCGCTAAGTGTGCTTCCTCTTCTATATCAGATGCTAATGCTACTCAATTCCCTTTAATGCATAAGAACGTTGAAGTCGTCACCAGCAAGAACAGGAAAGCAAATGCGAACAAGAAGACTTTCGGTGTCACGTCAACTGAAAACAATGAAGCAGAGATTCAGCACGAAGGCTGTAATCAGGAGCCTGCTGAAGAGTCAAAATGCTGCAACGAATCACCTGAAACACGCAGAGCTGTTCTATTTATGGAGAGGCAGAATTTTCTTATATTGACAGGTTCTAAGCTTGTACACATAGCATATCAAACACCAGGTACATAAGTGACGAAAAATTAACTTCGAATTCTTCGAATATTATGTAAATAAATTGATATATATATATATATATATATATATTGTCTATGTTGTAATAAACACAAAGCTACGTTTTTATGATCGCTTTATAACTTTAGTCGGGTCTTCCTCGTCAAAGTAATTACTAAATTATACTCACGCAACGGGAAGGATCTTGATTTAAGATATGCGTCATATGAATTATTTGTGAAGTAATAGTCTATTAATGGACAGTAGGCAACACAGCAGCTGCATCATAAACACGCTCCACAATGTTGAAGAGCTTCCATGATAGCCTCATCAAATGTCTTTTAAAATAATTATCACGGAAATGTGATAGCTGATAAAGTTTTAGGCCGTGCAGTACACTTCTTCTTAGTAGCAGGTGTTTTCAGAATGGTTGCTATTTTCGTATTCGGTGAAATTTAGTTTTTCTATAAACCATTTTTTTAATTCCCTGTAAATTGTTTTATTCTAGATTAAGTATAATGTTGATTTTACACGCAAAATTATTTTATATTGCACAGTACAATCGTTCCACAGAAATAGTGGGGTTCCGGCGTAGTGGGAATCCAACTGATACGTCACATGAAATAGCATTCTTTATTCATGATGACTGCCATACCCTTCTGATCCAATATGTACAAATTTCTATTTCCAAAATAAACTTGGGCAGTTGCATTGTTATAATCAATGTCATTTCACTCACTCTCTCTCTCTCTCTCTCTCTCTCTCTATATATATATATATATATATATATATATATATATATATGTGTGTGTGTGTGTGTGTGTGTGTTTAATGGCCTCTGGTAAGCACATTTGTTCACAGGGACTTTTTAGGGACATTCTTAAATCAATGCAATGTATGAATAATCAGAACATCCATATCTATTGTCAACACACTTCAGCAAAATCTATCTCGTAAGCATTAAGTAATCGTCGAGGATCTGTCATAAATGAGTTATTCTATCATCGCATAATTAAGGCGTGCTCTGACATAAATGTAATAAATTGTTTTGATACTAGTTATTGCATAATTAAGTGATCTTTGTTGTGACTAACACAGGATCGTTAACAGATCCTATTTTTATCGGATATATTTCAGACATCTTTCCCGGTATCATTCATCAGTCCACATCTCATGACAAAATGTAAATAAAAAAGTAATTCAGCATTTATATTATTAAACGAGCATTGGTTGCGCGGGCGGTGATAAAAATTAATTTAAATCAAGGTTGCGATATTGATATAAACACCTCACCCTTTATGTAGTCACATTTTTCAGTCTAAACTAAGAATTTTATAGTGTAGAAAAGGCAATTCATCCAGTAGACCGGCTTCGTCGTTATTGGGAATTCATTACGTACTGCCAAGAATTTACCTCTGACAGGACTCGGACCTTGGAACGCCTGCCTTGGAATCTTGTTCTCTAACCACTGAGCCACATTGCCGCACACTACAAACAATTGTCAGGTATATACTAACTAATGATTTTTGTTAGATTCTCCTTTAGGTGGAGCCTATATGACATTCATTTAGACCTTAAGTTTCAATTTACCATCCCAAATCTGTCATTATAGTACAGACACCACACTTAGATACTGTTTGTGGCGGAAAACTTAATATATGCATTTATGTATTAGGTTTTGCGCACCTAATAAAAAATTAGTTCATTTATGACCAGAAGGATAAACCAAAGACACCACACTACACAGGGAAGTGGTATTGAAATAAGCATTTTTATAATTAAATGAACTTTGGTTGCACGGGCGATGATAATTATTTTTGATCAAGGTTCAGATTTTGTTATAAACACCTCACTCATTATGTAGACACATTTGTCAGTATAAGCTAAGTATTGGATAGTGTAGAAAAGGAAATTCATCCAGTAGACCGGTTCGTCATTATTGAGAACTCATCACGTACTATCCAAAATTTGCCGGGGACAGGGTTCGAACCTGGATAATTCTTCTTCAGAATCTAGTGCGGCAAGGTGTGTCAGTGGTAAGAGCACCAGATTCAGAATCAGTTGTGCCCAAGTTCGAGCCCTGTCCGCGTCAAATTCTGGACTACGTGGTGTGTTCTCAAAGAGGACGAAACTATTATACCGAATGAATTGCCTTTTCAATTCTTTACAATACTTTTATACTTTCAAATGTGTGTAAATAATGGGTCAGGTGTTCATATCAAGATCGCAACCTTGATAAAATTAATAGAGCAGTTTTAAATTTTTTCTAAACCGTTGTGTTAATACTTCTGCGGCTGGTATTTCGATAGATAGGCGCGAGTTGCGTAAGTGCGTGCACCTATAAATGCTAAGTATTCAATTAAATATAAATACGTACACGATAACTCCCATGTACGTCAAATTACATTTACAGAAAAATTATATAATTAAACGAACATTGGTTGCACAGGCGGTGATAACAATTACTATAATCAAGTTTGCGATCTTGATATGAACACCTGACCCATTAAGTACATACATTTGTCAGTATAAACTAAGAATTGTATAGTGTAGAAAAGGCAATTCATCCAGTAGACTGGTTTTGTCCTTATTGGGAACTCATCACGTACTGGCCAGAATTTGCCGCGGACAAGGTTCGAACCTGGGCACGTCTGCTTCGGAATCTGGTGCTCTAACCACTGAGCCATCCTGCCGCACACTACAAACAATTTACAGTTATATACTAACTAATGTATTTTTGGTTAGTCTTTTTTCTTTAGGTGGAGCTCATATGGCATCCATTTAGATCCAAAGTTCCAACTAACCATTCCCAATCTGTCATTACTGAACAGACACCACACTAAATGGGGAAGTGGTATTGGAATGAACATTTATGTAATTAAACGAACATTGGTTGCGCGAGCCATGAGAACAATTAATTTTAATTAAGATGGCGATCTTGATATAAACACCTGACCCATTAAGCATATACATTTGTCATTATAATCTAAGAAGTGCATAATGTATAAAAAGCAATTCATCCAGTAGATTGGTTTCGTCCTTATTGGGAACTAATCACGTATTGGCCAGAATTTGCCGTGAACAGGGCTCGAACCTTCTTTCTCTATCCTGACATATTTACAAATAATGGGATGGTTTTTATATCAAGCTTGCAAACAATACTTCAATAATTGTTATCATTACCCGCTCAAGTTCTAGCTCTTTCCGCGGCAAATTCTGGACAGTTCATAATGGGTTCACAAAAATGACGAAACTGGTCTACTGGATGAACAGCCTTTACTACACTATACAATCCTTAGTTTGTAATGACAAAAGTATGTAATTAAAAGGTCATGTGTTTATATCAAGATCGCAAACTTGGTTAAGGTAATTTAAATATTGGATTTCCTTTATCTCATTATAACTCTGCTATTTATACACCTTACCTCTTAAACAACTGTTGTACATTTTCCAATTTATTTTACAGTCACTAATCTCAGCACTAAAATTTTATTAATTTAACCAAAACTAACTCTTATGGCACTCAATATTTCTAATATTAATATTCGCACTCTCTCTCTCTATGTTCACATATTTCTATCGTGTTTTGCGTTCCAATTTATATATAAAGATATGTTCATTAGTAGATATTTGAGAAGACCATGCGAAAGAAATATTTCTTATATCTGATAAAATTTCTTTTTGTTTTTGCACACAGGAAGAGTACAATGAATTTTATTAAAGCTCGCATTTCAAAAGAATATTAATATTATTAATTATACTTTAATTATTAATAAAATAATAATAATAATAGTAAAATAATAATAATAATAATAATAATAATAATTATTATTATTATTATTAATATTATTATGATTAGTAGTAGTAGCATTAGCTGTAGTAGTAGTTGTTGTTGTAGTAGTAGTAACAGAAGTCGTATAATTAGTAGTGGTTGCTGTAGTGTTAGTTGTGGTAGTTTTAGTAGTAATAGGAGGAGTATTTGCAGCAGCTGCAATATTAGTAATTGTGGCAGTAGTAGTAATATTAGAAGTAGCTGCAGTGGTTTCAGAAGCAGCAAAATCAAAATCATCAGTAGTAGTAGTAGCATTAATAATAGAATTATTATTATTAGTATTATTTTTATTATTGTAATTAGCATTATTAAAATTTAGAGTTTTCCTATAGATTATATGGAAGCTTATATCGTTTGCTTTACTTTTTTTGTTCAGATCAGATAAAGAATTATCGGGAAGACAGTAGACATAGCCTAGCTGTCAGTTTCGCGTATACATTGGAACGTCTTCTTGACACAATACCATCGCAGCGTAGACTAGAGTAAGTTATTAGCAGTTCTCTTACGTGGGTGAATTTGTTTCAACTGTTATGACTTTGCACAATTCAGCAAGACACACTTGCTCACTGGTCACTTTAAAGCTGATTTTGATGCTATAATCCATAATGAGAGATAAGCGTGTCTCGCATGGTGGGTTACAGAAGCTACTTTAGGCAAAGCTCTAAAGAATAAATCCGACAGCGCTTATCAAATTATAATCTGGAAAAACTAATCCTGTTTTTTTGTGAGTTGAACACCTAATAGATTTTAAAATCATCTTAAAAATAAACAATACCGATCGCAAAATATGTTGGATAGATATCTTAAAAATAGACTTTCAATGCATCAGACTTCATCAGTCCACTACATTGAATCCTTGATAGTCTGTTTGCCGTCGTACTCTGATGATGATAATGGAAGGTCGAAACTCGTCAGTACGCGTAACTGACGGCAGTTTTGCTAAGTAGTTCGACGACTGGTTAAGTACAATGGTATAGGTGTTTACTTCAAGCTCGAAAACTTGATTTAAATAATTATTACCACCACTCGCGCAATCAATTATTGTTTACTTGTATTGCATTGAATCCTTTATCGTTCGTGAATTGTCAAATATTTGTTTATTAGTAAGGATGCATGACAGTGTAATTTTCAACGTCTGTTAAACCATCGCATGTTGCTCCATCATTCTATAGCTGACTTGGCCTTGTAATTTGATTTTTGTACTGTAGGCCTATTTTCTTCTGTCGTCGGTACAGTTAACCCAATCTGGCTAGAATGATTGCCCCCTTCCCAGTTTCCATGAAGAAGTTAAGACATAAAGTGACGGCTTTAATAAAAGGATTTAGAGACAATAAAAAAATATATTATTGGCTTATATAGACTCATCGCATGTTTTCCGCCGAGAATAATGCTGAATAATAGATTTGTTCATATAATGACATGCAGTCCAAGAAATAATTAGTTTCTGCTCAACTAACACTTTACGTCGTTCTCACCACATAAATGACAGATAATTATAGCGTTCTTTTAAAACTACACAGATCTATACGTTTAGCCCGATGTTCACACAGAAAATTAGAATTAAAGTGTTTTATATACTTATAGTGTGGGTGGACTAAAAATAAAATAATAATAATATAAAATATAATTAAATAGTTCTAAAGCTAGTGGTCTCCTAGGCTATCTAAATCAATAAACATAAATGAATAAAAAGTATAAATATAGTCCAAATTTCAAACAGAAAAACATAATTAAACGCATGACCTTGATGATTAACCAAGCAGTTAATCCGCTATGTATCTGCCCTAGTATACCCCGATTTATCCGGGAAGTCTTCTGTCTGTCTGCACTACTACAGGCAGCGTGATTCAGTAACCGCTATTCCACAAATAATGTCCAACCAGGAGAGTTCATGTTTAGGTCATCCAATTGAGAGGTCTCGTTAGCCTGGCGTGCATTATTTAGGTGCATCGGTGATGGTACTCTGAAACGTTTATGGCTAAAAGGAAATTTTGCATCAGATTAATGCTACCTGATGCTCATTCAACAGTAGTGTAAACAAAAACCAGCAAATACATCAGTTCAAAATGGTAAGTGGGGCAGGTATAGTTAATCATTTCTAATTGTTTACTGGCATAAAAGAGTAACCAAATTAGCCTGGGCTTGAATACCTTGGTTTTCTCGCTTAGAACTATGTGTGGGCAATTCGATGGTTATTCTAATAACTTGCCAAAAGATGCCCAGAATAGATTAATACATCTGGAAACCTTGTCAGAAACCAATCATTCCTGCGTCATCATGGATCTTGGTCAGACACTTTCGTCGACGACTGCAGCAAAGCACAACCGTAGGCTGCGGATCAAAATATACTGCAACGACCGTTTACGAGACCTTAAGCTGTATACAGTTATCGGTGAGCACTTCCGGATCATACGAAATGACTCTGTGTGGGCTTTTCTTCCTGTTCTACTTACAATGCGGCATCGCCAGCACATTCTATACCAACAAGCTAATCACCATCAATAAACTTCAATTCTGGGAGCGTTTCAGAGACCCCAACAATAAGTAAACAAACTGAGGCATAAAGACGCCCTGTCTAACAACGTAGCCAATCACAAAAATCGCATAAAGGCCGCCTCTTGTGTTTGCAAAAACCAATGAGTCTGTATATATGGCTTCAAGTTGTTGACTGATATATATTTGTATGTACTGTTTCTTCTATTTGAATACATTATATTCGCTTGTACTATTCGTGCTGTAAATCAGTTGATAAGATGGAGCGAAAACGCTACTCTAACATTTTAAAATTGGTTTTATAACAAATTCTTATCGAGTAATAAAAGTCGTGCATTTAAAAAAAATGCTACACAAACGTAGTCGGTAAATGTTATAAAATGTTGTAAATATGTAAAAAAAATCAGTAAAAGAAGATGCTTATACCTCTAATATAGGGTTAACTGGGTAAATGCGTCTTCAGAGGAGCATTGTTTTTTGTCTTCGCTTTCACATACTTTGCAGCTTACTTGTTTCTTCTCACTTCCATTATCAAACGTACTTATCTGTTTTGAAAGATTAAATCTCACTGCGAACTGCATCCGACGTTATATGGAATGAGAATTTTACTTACGATCTAGAAAATTTAAATAGATGCCGAATGAGGATGAATTACCACTTAAACAATAACTGATTGCGCGAGTGGTGAGAACAATTGTTTAAATCAAGTTTGCGAGCTTGAAGTAAACACAAATTTCAGTGTATTTAACCAGTCGAGAACAACATAGCAGCGTACGTGCGATTGACGGTTGTTTCGCTATCTTATTCGACGACTAGTTAAATACAATGGGATTGTTGTTTAATTCAAGCTTGCAATCTTGATTTTATGAATTGAATTAACACTTAAACCACCGTCCTATTATCCCACATTCTTCACCCAAATATATAGTGGTTAAAGGGCGTAATAGCGGCTCCTACTAATGAGTCGCCAGTAAGCATGAAACGAATGTGCACGAGATTATACTTTCCGCTCATGCTGCCTTTAGTTTATCCTTATGGTCACAAATGAACTAATTTGTTACTAGATTCGCAACACCTAATACATACTTGAATTAACACTTTTTTAACTCAGGCAGAAATAATGTTTTACATGCATCTGTGAATAAGAATATTAGGAAGTGCGATAATTGTGAAAATGTACTTGAAGTTAATAGATGAAGTCTAGTTGTCAATGTTACAAGAAGATTAGACTTTCTTCTTGACACAATAACAGCAAAGCCTAGACATAAGTGATTTCTCAGTAATTTAGTTTCTGCGTTTATTTGTCTTGTTCTGTAGTTGACTAAATTTGTAAGTAAATTAACCAAAAACAAGAGTCTACTGCGGTGATTTGAAGTACCTTACACTCGATAAGTATTTTGTCAAGAACGTGGTTCATGCGTTTTATCTACACGTGTGGTGTCAAGTGGAGGTATTTTGCTCACAGACTCGTGTACTGCTTGTAAATTTGACGTGTATCACCTAATTAAAAGGTCATGATGAAACGATGAACGATTGATTTCACTCGCCTATCGATTGGAGCATTTCGATAATTTCAATGTTGAATTTGACCGAAATATTTGGTAATTTCGTAAATGTCGCTGTTTACATCAGGTAGTGATTTAATCTCCTGTCAATTATTTTTGCACCACGGCTAGTTCAAAGGCCATTTTTAGTACCTGTGGTCGCGATATTCCTCATAGTTCTTTGAAAAATGAACAAAATGTGTAATAAAGAGAATGAAAGAACATTAGAATTCCGACACCTGTGTCAAATCGAATTGTGGATGCACGTGTGAAATTGTGTAACATTTTATTGACAAGTTGCGTGTATTATTGACCAGAAGTTGTTATTTGGATTTTTCCAGAACACAAAGAAGTAAATGGGTTGGCTATTTATGCATCGCAGTGGATAAAGAAATAACAACTATATTCATACAGGTCGAACAATTTTTTATGAGAATTGAGCTTGACTGGAGGTGATGCACGAATATGATAAGATGCTTACATAGTTTACACTGCCATCTCGAATCATTTTTTCGATTAGTATTGATTTTCGTAAAAACATAAATATCACCTTGTGTAGATCCTTGAAGAAAAAATGGGGAAGAAATAATCCTTGTATCTATGATAGTTTTCTTTTGGTCTTTACGCATGAGAACGATACCTTGATTTTAATTAAAAAATGAACATAGATTAACTTAAAACCTAAAAAATTTCAATATTTTGTCTCTAATGTCATCTGATTCAATCTGTTCTGCTTTTGTGAAGAAGTCTCTCCTACCTCCCTATTTGTAATAGCTTTTACGACTTTTTATTCAAAATATACTCCGAATGATCTATACTTATTATATTTTGTTAGTTTGTTATAACTTCTCTACAGGTAACTACGTGAAGTAGTACTCGCTTACCGCCTCGATTGTGGACATAACCGGATTTCTAAACAGTCTTGCGAAAAGGCGGAAATCTAGTGCACTACGGCTGTATATTAGACAACGTGTTAGTGAAACAGCTGGTCACCGCGCAATTTTGGCTCAGCAGCGACGCCACCAGGGCTTAGTAGTTAGACTTCCTGCCACACTACCATTCTCTAGAGATTCCTTTAAACAACGGCTTTATTCATAAAGTTTGCCTTCTCAGCCAAAATTAACCACATACCGAGTTATTTTATTGATTTTACAAACACTGCTATGTGAGTATATTCTGACTAGTCCGCTGCTACATGTCACAGCATAATGGAGTGATATTACAAAACACTGGATGTGTTTGCTACCAGTAATTACGACGCACATCAATTAAATTTCACTATTGAAGCTATATACATCTCATTTTCCTAACGTTAGATGGCAAATCGTGCCACCGATATGCTCTGATATTTTCAGAGTTGACTTTAATTCTTTCTTCTTTGCCCAATTTTCATGTTGAATCCAAATGACAACTTTTTTGCTATTTCCAGTTGTTCATTGGATCTACGTAAGTTCACCAAATTTATCAGTATCGATAACGTGGTGGACAGCAGAAAAATGGGATTGCACATTATCCTAAGTACACGCATGTTTAGTTTCTTAATCAGAGATAACTTGATTTTACTCGGGCCTGGTCTGATTTGAGTCTCGGTTGCAGTCAAATTCGTGAGGTCGGAGCAAACTTAGCATGACTAGAAATCATGATTGCCGATTTGACCTAATCAAGCATCCCAAATTTGATTTTGCTAATTGTTTACGTTAGTAAAACTAGCGCCTTTCAACCTTTGCTGCTCATCAATTAATTTCGACGTATGCCTAACCGATAAGATAAATAAAACTACGCATGTTTGAAAGTATGTTAAACCTGAGTTACCGTACTCACTCTCGTAGCAAATACATGCCTAGAGCCGTAGACTTATATTAGGATTGTCTGTCAAAATAGCGGTCATTTAGTTCTTGGTTTGATGTCTGCAACCTCGTAGCAAGTCGTGCCCCCAGCAATAGCATCAGCATAGATGGAACCGTCAGGATACAGACATCTTATATTGGGAGGCATCTAAAGTATGATTTTGATGCGCAGTCAAAACTTCGTATTAAATAAGTAGTCACAGAACAAGTTAGCATATAACAGGTGGCGATCAACTATCAGCTTCTGAAAGAAGCGACCATTAGCGCCTAAATCAACTACTCCAGACATATGCTTCTTTTCGGACTTCAATGAATGACCATAGAAGAGAAAACTTCTAAATTTTAATCACGCGCCCATACTATATTTGAACAACCTGGCGAAATTATATAGCTCACGTGTAGATATGATTACTTGTTGTAGCTTTGTGTTTGTCGATAATGAGTTTAAACTTTGATGTATTGCTGTCTATAATGATAATGCTAATGATGATGGATTTATGGTGATTATTGAAACTTTAGAAGATTGAGTATGTTTTCCGCGTAGATAACTTAAAAGATACTGAATGTGTAAAATTGTTACTACACTTTTATTTGCAAGTGATTTCTCTCTTAAACTAACAGAAAATTGTACTTTAATTTTAGACTTTTTGAATTCATGGCAGATAATGAGATTTCAGCCGTATTCGAAATGCTTCAACCATCGCATCAACATGTAGAATATTTGCACTACATTAATGAGTAAGTAACGCACTGTATAATCATTGAATTTTTAGACGAATGACTTGAAAAATTTCGCCATAATTTTTTGGGGAAATTATTACGACAGGATTGAATTAGGCATATATTGCTTATATAACATAAATTATACATGCTGAATTAAATGCGATTCGTCTGATAGACTCTGGCTTTGTCATCACGAAACAACGCCTTATGGATGGCAAAGCCAGTTGTTGGCAGGAATCAAACTCGCTATTATTTAGTACAGATTCAGCTATCTCACCAACGAGTCATCCAAGATCTTGCATAGGCAGACACCACACACTTTGAAGAAATAATATTTGACTGTTTTTTATAGTTGGATTTCAATATATATATATATATATATAATATATATATATATATATATATATATATATACTATATATTTAGTAAAATGTACACTTAGCATAAGATTGCTAATTCAATCTCTTTGCTAGATAAGGTGTTCGATTTATATTGGCAGATCAGAGTTTTTTATTGAAAACTTCAATTTTAAATGGATACTTTCGTATATCCAACTAACGAAAAACATTGTATAATTTATTCTCTGAATCAAGCTTGCACGCTTGAGATGGAAACCAATTCCAGTGCGCATAAATAGTGGTATGGAGTAGCAAAACTGACGTCAGTAAAACGTACTGACGCGTTTCGAACTAACATGGTCAACACCAGAGTACGACGAAAAACTGTTTAGCGAGGATCAAATCGCAAAGCATGTTTAAAGTATAGAAAAGCATATATGCATTTCTCGACCGTAGCAATCTTGTGTGCACTGTAATTGACTGACATAGGCGTTGGTTTTGCTATTTTGTGTGACTGGTTATATATCGGTTTCTTCTGAAGCTCGCAAAACATTCGATTTTAAGAATTGCTATCACCAACCGTGTAGTCAAAGATTTGTCTATTCTATAAATTACATGCATGAGGCGAAAGCTGGACAAATTATGTTTTTACTACATGGAAATTGTGCAGTACACATTTCCACTCCAGTACAATGTATGCGAGAGTACTAGTAGTAAGAGCTGCTTATCTGATGTTCTATAATATGTATGTATGTATGTATGTATGTATGAATGTATGTATGTATGTATGTATTAATGTATGTATGTATTAATGTATGTATGTATGTATGTATGTATGTATGTGTGTATGCATGTATGTATGTATGACTGTATGTATACTTATGTATGTATGTATGTATATATGTATATACATATGAATACATGTATATGTATATATATATTAATATATATGTATATTAATGTTTGTATGTATACATCTATATATGTATACATGTATGTATGTACACATGTCTTTATGTACACATGCATGTGTGTATACATGTATGTATGTATACATGTATGTATGTATGTATGTATGTATATATACATGTATGTATGTATATATGTATGTATATATGTATGTATGTAGGTATGTATGTATGTTTGTATGTATGTATGGAAATGAAGTCCCGAAAATTCGGAGAAAAAAAAGAGTGGAAAATCTTGCTCCTACGTCATTTTAAGACAAGAGGATGATTGTGGGTTTGAAAATGAAGGGACAAGTCAGAACCCATCGATCAAGGACATAAATTGGTGCACCTGGAAATGTAAATGATGCAACATTTTACCGACCTGTGAGTGCTATCAAATGTCCCGCACAAGGAAACGGCAACGTTAATAAAAGCAAGAAGAAGAGCACTGAGCAATATACCTCAACATTTAAGCATTACCTAAATTGTTACCAGGCACAGTTAGGTTAAAATCTTGCATTGTTTTCATGATATTTGCAGCGAATTCTTTATAGATTGGCGGAAAGATTGATTGCTATCTTATTAGTCTCTGTACTTAATTTATTGACTTACAGTTTTTATTTCGGCCAGTTTTTTTTTGTTTTGATAGGCCCACACCGATTTTTGTAACTTGGACTTCGAAAAACCTTTCGCGGTTTGGACAGGCAATAACTGGACCAGACCGCTGTTTCGCGGTGAGTGGTTTATTTGAAAATTGTCATTTTGAAAAGAATAGCTGTTTAAATTATCGTTCCGGATCCATAATCGGACAATTTCTTAAATTCAGATTGATCAGAATATCTTTAAGTTACGCTAATTTTACCGAGATGTGCTAAGAATTATCCAAGTCAAGTAAACGCCGATGTAATTTATAATTACAAGTTATGTCTAGCTAAACTACTGTCAATTCCTTTAGATTGCGATAAATTTGACCTACATTTCTTCTTAAAACACTTGTTATCTAGTAGTTTAATCAAAATCCTGTTTTAGTGTACTGCATGTGTCCCCTAAAATCGTATGATGTATAGGGAAATTTAATTTAATTACGAAATGGATGACGATTTCCAATTTCTGCAAATATTTTAACTTCATCAGTTTACATCACGCGATTTCTCTGTATAAGAATATTATGGATCGTTTCTACAGAATGAAGTTAAGTTAAAAAATATACTAATTATAAGTGCTTTTAAAACGTGAAAAGTATTAATAATGTCGCCTTTCGTGCTTCGTCACTTGGCGAGGCAGATTGAAACGCATAAATGTATGTAACGGATATTTTTTACTGCAGCCTATAGTTGTTATTGCCTATTAGGTATTGAGTACCTAGTTACAAATAAGTTCAAATGTGTCCAGAACTGTAAACCAAAGTCAGCGTGAAAAAAGGTAAAATCTCGTGTACACATGCGTTTCGTGCTTATTGGTGACTCATTAGTTGGAGTCAGTACAACACGCTTTACCGTCTAAATAGTTGGTCAAGAAATGTGGGACTGTGAGACAGTGAGATTTTCTATACGAATGTGTGCTGAAGCAATTTTTACTGCAGCCCGTAATTGTTATTTGTTCTCTAAATCAAGTTTGCGAGCTTGAAGTAAACAACAATCCCGTTGTATTTAACCAGTCGTAGTTTTGTTATGCTGTTCGGCGACTGGTTAAATACAATGGGATCGGTGTCTTCTTCAAGCTCGCAAACTTGATTTAAAGCCTTGTTACCACCACCCGCGCAATCAATTATTGTTAAATTGTATTTCCTATATATGTTTATGTGGCGAAAGCTGCAAACAGTTAATGTTCGTGAAATTGTGCAGCCGACTTTTCCAGTTAAGTTCAATGTATGCGAGACTGCTAGAGGTGAGAGCCGCATATCTAAATTTGATTTCCATATATATTGAATGCGGTTTGATCCTCGATAGTCAGTTTGCCGTCGTACTCTGATGATGATCATGGAAGGCCGAAACGCGTCAGTGCGTTGCGGCTGGCGGTAGTTTTGTTATGTTGTTCGACGTCTGGTTAAATACAATGGGATTGGTGTTTACTTCAAGCTCGCAAACTTGATAAAGAGAATGTTTACCACAACCCGTGCAATCAATTATTGTTAAATTGTTGTTTATTGCAAGCCTGCAAAATTGATACGAATAATAGAAACAAATTCAATTGCGCAACATAATTGTCAAATAAGCCTAATCTAATGATCCGAAGTTTTTTTTATCTACGTCTACAAATGTGCGTGCAGCTTAGGTAGATACGTTAGGTGAAGTTAATACACTTCGTGTCTAAGCAATTCGTCGCAATGTCGACCAAATGACGACTAAACAACGCAGAATCAATTAATTCGATGGCGCAACTGTTCGTCTACGCGAAACTTTGCTACGATCGGCTTTCTGCGCGAAAGCATAAAGTACTCAGTGTCATCAATATCTGTCGATATTTCGTTTGAGGTTGCACATATGGCTTTTTCACCGTCAATTGTGATATGCAAGGCAGAAGGAAATTAATTTTCTCTAGGCATTTCAGCCTAAAGTTTATTAAGTTTTTCTGAAATGCCCAATAGACGGTGTCGGATTTAAGCTCAGAGTTTCAATGGCCTGCCACCCAGTACCAACTAGCATTGTCCAAAATAGTTCGCTTAGAGACGCCAACAAACGCATTCGCTCCTCCTTCTGTTAGGAAGGGCAGATCTGGCGCGTGTAGGCCTTTCACTGTTTTTTAGGTGCTAGAGTTTGTAGAAGACGCATGCTGAAATCGCGTCAGATGCTTCATTCGTTTACAACCTCAATGTCGTAACAACCTTTGGATCGTGCCTACTGGCAAGCAGATTGAACTTTCGAATTAAATCTGGTTCAATTAGTTACAAGGTCTTTAGTCATATTGTCATTCTTCTCCAATAAATCGCAGAAAACTTATTTATAGTGAAAAATTGTTTTTTTTTTGAAATGTGCCTAAAAGGAATCGTCAATATCTAAATATATGATGTGTAAAATGTGTAATAGTTATGAAATCAAGTAAAAATAGATAGCTTCTTATGAAAATCACGTGAAAATATTCTGACAGAATTTTGTCAGAGTTTATTTTACTCAACTGGAAAAATAAAGTTTCTACCAATATTGTGCATGTTGTAATTTCATTCTGCTATTTCACAAGTCTTAAACAGCCATGTTCCCATCAGCATTAAAGAGATGCATAGCACATAACTCGACTGATATAAACTAACAATTGTCCCGGAGCCTTACCAACATCCGCTTTGACGACCGGCGGATCGCACTTTACTCTATTGACAGCGTTGTCTCGAAACCTGCCTGAAGTGAACAGATCCATGGATCTCATCATTGATAATTTTATAAGGATGGTAAAATTTATTCCGCTATGGCTATCATCTTCGACTGTGGTTGCGTGCGCTGGCTGCCGGGAGCGTTTAATCGAAGGCAACTGGCCGTGCTTGCTTCTATTTGCTGCAGCCTACTTATCGTTGCTATGTGCACAGTTAAATCCCTGTTGTTCTGTTTTTTCATCGAGTTGTCCCAAGAAAAGGCCGTATTTTTACAGTTATATCGCTTTAGGCTCTACTTGATCCCACTGTGTGTGAGACGGACTGCTGTTCAGTATCATGTAATCTCACATCAAAGTTTGCGTGTGCGTAAGCAATAGACTTGCAAATTTTGTTTAACATGTTTTTGCTGGTGTATTCTAGCATTATAACTTTGGGGAGATTTAAATTCCTGTAGATCCTCGTTTTGCCAGATGTGGCGTAGAGAATTTAATTAATTAGCACGTAGTTCTTTGATTCCCAAAATGCGTAATTGAAGCTAGAAATGATTCTCACTTCACCACGCTTAAACCTTATTTTCCAAAATTGCACCTTAATAAATATATTTGTGCTAGAGACGCGCACATTTCCTTAAAAATGGCATTCTGTGCACAATAATCTTTTGCCAACAAAGTAAGCTTTTGAAATGCGAGAAAAAATTATCGCTAATCAATTTTCTACGGATAAGCTAAGTTTTTGCATATGTGGTAAAAAAATATTTTTGTAAGACGTTTTTGCTATCAACGATTGCTTACTGCCGCTAAATAACATAGCATCAAGACAATACACTAAACGACAATTGGTTACGCGGGCGGTGATAACAATTATTATAATCAAGGTTGCGGTCTTAATATAAGCACCTGACCCATTAATTACCTACATATGTCAGTATAAACGAAGAATTTTATAGTGTAGAAATGGCAATTCATCCATTAGACCAGTTTCGTACTTATTGGGAATACATAACGTACTGTCCAGAATTTGCCGCGGACAGGGCTCGAACTTGGGAACGTCTGCTGCGGAATCTGGTGTTTTGACCACTGAGCCACCATGCCGCACACTTCACTACACACAATTTTCAGTTTTATAGTAACTAATTTAACTTGGTTAGTCTATTTTCCTTTTGGTGGAGCTCATTTGGCATCCATTTTTTCTTCACTGTACAATTCTCAATTTATACTGACATATGTATGTAATTAATGGGTCAGGTGCTTATATCAAGACCGCAACCTTGATTATAATAACTGTTATCACCGCCCGCGCAACCAATGTTCGTTTAATTATATAAATATTCATTTCAATAGCACTTCCCCATGTAGTGTGGTGTCTGTTCAGTAATGACAGATTGGGGATGGTTAGTTGGAACTTTGGGTCTAAATGGATGCCGGATGAGCTCCAACTAAAGGAAAAATAGACTAACCAAATTACAATAGTTAGTATATAACTGAAAATTGTGAGCAGTGTAGTGTGCGGCAGAATGGCTCAGTCATTAGAGCACCAGATTCCGAAGCAGACGTGCCTAGGTTCGAGCCCTGTCCGCGGCAAATTCTGGCCAGTACATGATGAGTTTTCAATAAGGACGAAACCGGTCTACTGGATAAATTGCCTTTTCTACACTATACAGTTCTTAGGTTATACTGACATATGTAAGTAATTAATGGGTCAGGTGCTTATATTAAGACCGCAACCTTGATTATAATTAAACAGTGTACTGTTGATTTACTGCCGAATATACATGAAATTCATGGTTGGGCCATTTTAGCGTGGAATTAAGACTGCTTTTCTTACCTGTTGTCATTAACCTACATGATATAAGAAACTATGACAGTGACGAATTGCTACGAATATAGCTCATCGAGTTATAAAAGCACATGCGCCATCACGCCAACTTTATGTCTTAGTCTCTAATCATAAAGCAATTTCTTAAATTTCCAAGAATGCTTACATATATTGTATATCTCCATTTTATATATTTATGTAGATATATACATGTCCCTTGCGTTCCTTTGGAGGTACACATATAGGTCCATCTGGAGAAAGAAATAAGAAAGTTAATTTAATGTCATCAGTTTCGTACGGTTGTATAATAGAAGATTATATCAGGGATTAATTGTAAAAAAACAAATATCCCCTGTTTGCGGCAAAATCTGGACAGTACCTAAAGAATTCCCAATAAGAACTAAAGCAGTCTATTGGATTAATTACCTTTGCTACCTTATTCAACGTTTAGTTTATAATGACAACTACATATATATATATATATATATATATATATATATATATATATATATTGATAGTTTCAATTTCACCATTTTTAAAATGTAAGAACAAAACAACGTATATATAATGGGATTAGTGTTTATATCAAGATCTCAACCAAGATTTAAATAATTGTTACCTACGCCCGCACAACCAATGTTCGTTTAATTGGTAGTGTTTTTGTTGATATAGTCAATTTTAATCTTTTCTTGTTTTACATCATGTTTAAAGTGTATTCTGGCTATAATTGTTAATTGACAGAATAATAGAGTAGAATACCTCACCATACTCTCGAACATTTAATAACTTCAGTGATTTAATGGAATTGTTTTGTTTCCTGTTGTATAAGAAAATAAGGTTTAAGCAATTTTATGTTCATAGCTTTCATTGTAGTGACAACTGTAATTTCGGGTGGAAGTACAGGGAGATACACAAATATTTAGAGGGATGCCACAGAGGCGTACATTTGATGTTAACATTAACATGCATAGATTTAAAAAAATCGAAAATTAAATTATGATAAGCGTGCGTCGGTATGAATTTAAGCTTGTCATACATTCACTCTTCAATGTGTTATCTGAAATTTAGTGCGATGTCTATCTTCTGTCGTTAAAATCTCATCCGTAAATGATTTTGATAAAGAAATGTCTATAAAAGTGAGCTGAACACACTAAAATAAAAGTCGAACGTGTTATCGCGCTCAAGAGTCATTATGCATAATAACAGAAGACTCAATAGTTGTTTAAATAGACTGAGTAGACAAGGTTGGAACAATACTTTTTTCAAATTTTGATTGCGATTAGTCTTCATTTGTGGATGGTAGACGTGGATGAATCGTGGATTTCGTACAAATAACAAACTTTAACAATAATTGATTGCGCGGGTGGTGGTAACAATTCTTTAAATCAAGTTTGCGAGCTTGAAGTAAACACCAATCCCATTGTATTTAACCAGTCGTCGAACAACATATCAAAACTACCGCCAGTCGCAACGCACTGACGCGTTTCGACCTTCCATGATCATTATCAATGATGATCATCAATAATTAATTACAATGGGATCGGTGTTTACTTCAAGCTCACAAACTTGATTTAAAGAAAAATAACAAACTTTTCGTCAAGCAAGCACGTTCAGATTTTGTCTATACACTGTCATTCTGATATTTCACATTTTTGAAACTCTATTTTTGTATGGCTAATGCAATTTAACAATCAGTGATTGTATGGTTGAAATGTCAATACGCAGTCACAGTGTATGTCCTCAGGCTGTTTCTTGAACCACCAACGAGTCCAACCGAATAGCTGAGATATACTTACGAGTTAAAGGATCAATGCTTGAATACTGTTACGCTGTTCAATAAAAATAACCACACAAATTTATCATTGGAATTCTGAAAGTAGCAACAAACTTGAAGAGATCGACTCAGAGTATCTTATCTTTTTAATCATTCCTAAAATGAATGGCTGACAGAAGGAGACGAAAGTTAGGCACAAATAATAGGTTTAGCCCGTATCTAGGATTCAACCACGTCAGAAATATTTACAAAACACGTCCTTCTTTTCTTTCTTGCTGCCTATTATTGCTTAATAATACGGTCGTAAATGTATTTTTAGGGTTAGAAATAAACGCTTATCACATTTGAACCAATCGTACAACTGAAAGCCTACCACCAGTTATACGTTCTGAATCGCGCTTTGATCCACATTGGTCATAATCAGAGCACAACAGACGACCAAGTAACGGGATAAAAACCAGTCGTACAACATGAAAAACTACCGCCAGTTGTATGTACTGACGTGTTTTGACCTACTTTGATCATAATCAGAGACCTCCTAGTTGTTTCAAGTATATTGCGCTTGACGGGGTATCGTCTGCACAATTTACATAAAGTTACAAACGTAACATTTTTGGTGTTCGTTTACCTTTTTTAAAACCTCCCTTGCAATTAGCGATGCCTTTTTTAGATTTATATTTAATTGTTTATTTTTTCATTTTAAAATACACACTTTCAGCTTGCCAAGTATTTTGGATTAGCAATTCCTTCATTCCAGAAAGTGGATATTTCAGACCTGCCTAATTTTATGGATCATGTGAGTCAGATGCTATTTCAAAATATTTTTTTGTTATTTGAGATTTAATTATCCTCTTTATTTCCAACACGAACATTAAACATATGAGTAATAATATTTCCTTGGCGTCTTGAGTGGCACGCTGTAAAATTTTGCATGTAATCTACAATTTATTAGTCATATTATATCATTTTTTCGTCTAACAATATGATTGCAGTTTCAATACATTAATGCAAAAGAAGAATCATATAATTATTCATACATATACGGCTTATGACTAGTTATTTTTTAGATAATTTAATGACTTCGTTATCAATTTCCGCTGCATTTTGGTCCTCACTATATACCTACCATATCAACTTCCATCTTCTAGTTTAGTAGTGCAGCTGCCTGGCTTAATTGTAATTAAACTAAGTCAGCTAGACAGCGCTGACTTCCTGGTTAGATCATCATCATCATCATCCTCATCATCATCATCATCGTCATCATCATCATCATATTTATGTGTTAGTTGTGTTTTCTGTTTTATCATTTAATAATATTTTCACATTTTGTGTACTTTTATTTATGTTGGTTCTTAAAACTAATTTAGATCACTCACGTGACCACAACTTCGTAGGGAGATATTAGCGTTAGTTATTAAGGCTTCTTCTGTTCACGTTTTTGGCTAGTATGTATATATTTATGCATTTTTATTTTAATTAATACATTAAATTAATTAAGGTCACCCAGATGGTCATGAAGGCGTATGGAGGTATTGGCATTAAAAACAATTCCATAATGCTTCATTTGTTAAACTCTTTTGTCCAATGTGTACATACTTTGAGTACTTTTATTTATATTTAGTAAATTCAATTTTGGCGTAATGGCAGAAATGGCTTTCAGTAAACATACAATATTTATCGGGAATTATTGTCTACAAGGTTTATACATTTAAGCTGTATAAGCGGACAATGTTTTATCGCTATTGTCTCTAAACCTCGTACTAAATGCCATCGTATTTGTCTTGACTGCTTCATGGAAACTGTGAAGCAGTCGTTCTAGCCTGGTTGGGTTAATTTTATCGACGGTGGAATGAAATGTGCCTAGATTATGCAAGTCAGACTATAAGAAAAAGTTGCCTAAATGACAATACAGCAATGTGTGGTGGATCAACAGACTTTGGTCATTACAGTTGGTTCAGTATTTTCCTTGATTTGAAGGAGAATATTGTCTCGAAAAGAATAGGAATAATTTAACACCGAATTGTGGTAAAAACGTTGATTAGCGAAACCTGGCTCGCAATTAAGTTTGGTTAATTGACGTATGTGCCTCCATTGATGATTTGGAAACAATTCATAGATTTTTAAATGGTCTATTGCCTCTGTCGCCATGCTAACTTTGATAAAATCTTTCATAATTTGAATGAAGCAGCACACGTAATTAACTTCTTTATTGCATTTAATTATATAGTAGAGGCAATCGAACTCCGTCAGAATTTTTACGCTAAATCAGATTTACTTTTGATGCGTATCTGTAAAATTTAATGAAAAATATTTTAATCTCGTTTTAATGGCCGAATTTTATTATATGAATATTATCAGTATAAACCAAAAATTGCATTAGCTCGCAAATTGAACTCATCATGTAGGCTGGTTTCGTCCTTATTGGACACTCATATAGTACTTGACAGAATTGTTACGGATGGGATTCAAACCGCCGGTCGTTTGTTTTAACCTTGCTTCTTGTCTAATCCGAAATCGCCATTATGACACTTATCCTGGCCGTGGCAATATTAGCACGTTCATGTCGAGTGCCGAATAAGGACGAAAGCGGTCTATTTGAAAATTTGCAACTAACATCTTATGAATCTTTTAATTCATACTGACAATTTGTCATATAATACAATCGTGTAATTATCCATTTCTTCATTATAACTTTCTCTGTAATATCAGATCGTGGATGACTATCGAAAGACGAAATGTGGTTTTCTAGTAAACTTTGCATGCATTGCTCGTTTTCTGTTGTATACTGGACGAATGGCAAGAAAATGCCCCCTAGTTAGAATTTCAGCCATGCCAACTATGATAAGTACTTGCTGTGTGCCGAATAAGGATGAAAATGATTTACGTGATGAATAAAATTTGTTGTATATGTTATATATATATATTATATATATACATATATATATATATATATATATAGACTAGTTTCGTCCTTATTAGAAATTTGCCAAGTAATTTATTGAATCATCCGTGACCGGGCCTCGACTCTAGGTACATTTGCTTCTGAGTCTAGCACTCATACCGCTGTAACGCACTTGCCGCCCATTATATGCAATATTCAGTCATATACCAACTTTTAAACGAGCATTGGTTGCCCGGGCGGAGATAAAAAATACTATAATCAAGGTTGCGATCTTGATATAAACACCTGACCCATTAACCACTTACATTTTCCAGTATAAACTAAGAATTGTATGGTGTAGAAAAGGCAATTCATCCAGTAGACCGGTTTCGTTCTTATAGGGAACTCATCACATACTGGTCAGAATTTTCCGCGGACAGGGCTCGAATCTGGACACGTCTGGTCCGGAATCTGGTGCTCTAACCACTGAGCCACTCTGCCGCACACAACACACAATTTTAAGTTATATACTGACTAATGTAACGTGCCCAGGCTTGAGCTCTGTCCGCGGCAGTTTGAGTGAGTGGTTAGAACACCGGATTTCGAAGCAGATGCAAATTCTGGCCAGTACATGTTGAGTTCCCAATAAGGACGAAACCAGTCTACTGGATGAATTGCCTTTTCTACATTATAAAATTCTTATTTTAAACTGAGAAATTTATGTACATAACGGGCCAGGTTTTTTATATCGAAATCGCAACCTTGGTTATAGTAATATGCAAATTTTTGTTTTGGTTAGCTTTCCGTTTAGGTAAAGCATATTTGGTATCAAATTTGACTCAAAACTCTAACTAATCATTTCCGAACCGACATAAGAGAACAGACAACATACCACATGGGGAAATGATATTGAATTTTATGACTGGACTTTCATGATATATATATATATATATATATATATATATATATATATATATATATATATATATACATATATATTCCGTTTACTAGTTTTATTTATTTACTTTCGGGAATATAAGCTTTCGCTGCATTTGGTTTTTCTCTTTTTTTAAACTTGTAAGGTTCGCAAAGCGTACGGCATTGAGGGTGTAGTGCTCTACTATTTGAATTCGACAGGTGAGACAATCGGTTTAGTGAAGCACAAAACACTATGGTATATACTCTCGCGCGCTATCCGACAAAAGGCCAGAGTTGCCGCGACATACAATCAGAAAAAGCCGAATTCGTTTTCAATTTCGAAATTTATCGATTTAGTGAGTTTTCTTCTTTTGAGCCACGGTGACTTTTCAATAAATGATTACGAGTTTTTTAGCAAGAGGTATCATTTTCTCATCTACAAAATCATAGTATCGGTACCCTCCACAGGTTTCGTACATGTTATATACAGTAAGATAGCTTTGAATTAGCAGTGCTAAAGATTTTCAGTAAATTTGACAAAAATAGTGCCTTTTTAAACATACGTAGAGTATTTTTCAACTTCAACCCGTCTGACAGTTATCGGCCAAATATCTTTTGAATTTAACAATAATTGTTTGCGCGGGTGGTGGTAACAATTCTTTAAATCAAGCTTGCGAGCTTGAAGTAAACACCAATCCCATTGTATTTAACCAGTCGTCGAACAACATAACAAAACTACCGCCAGCCGCAACACACTGACGCGTTTCGACCTTCCTTGATCATCATCAGAGTACGACGGCAAACTGACTATCGAGGATCAAACCGCATTTAATATATATGGAAATCAAATTTAGATATGCGGCTCTCACCTCTAGCAGTCTCGCATACATTGAACTTGACTGGAAATGTCGGCTGCACAATTTCTATGCAGTCACGAACATTAACTGTTTGTAGCTCTCGCCACATATACATATATAGGCAATACAATTTAACAATAATTGTATGCGCGGGTGGTGGTAACAGTTCTTTAAATCAAGTTTGCGAGCTTGAAGTAAACACCAATCCCATTGTATTTAACCAGTCGTCGAACAACATAACAAAGCTACCGCCAGCCGCAACGCACTGACGCGTTTCGACCTTCCTTGATCATCATCAGAGTATGATGGCAAACTGACTATCTAGGATCAAATCGTATTGAATATATATGGAAATCAAATTTAGATATGCGGCTCTTACCTCTAGCAGTCTCGCATACATTGAACTTGACTGGAAATGACGGCTGCACAATTTCTATGCAGTCACGAACATTAACTGTTTGTAGCTTTCGCCACATATACATATATAGGCAATACAATTTAAAAATAATTGTTTGCGCGGGTGGTGGTAACAATTCTTTCAATCAAGTTTGCGAGCTAGAAGAAAACACCAATCCCATTGTATTTAACCAGTCGTCGAACAACATAACAAAACTTACGCCAGCCGCAACGCACTGACGCGTTTCGACCTTCCTCGATCATCATCAGAGTACGACGGCAAACTCTATATCTTTTGAATTTGTTGTGTAGTACTGCCTCCTACTGATGAGCCTCCATTAGGTTCTAATCTCGTGTGTACTTCAGATTATATCTTTGGTTTATGCTGATCTTGGCATGTAATTCTGATCTTATTTGAACTAACTTGCTATTATGCATGCATTACCTTATGCATAATTTCATTTATATTAGGTCTCTGCAAACAAAAATGTACTACTATTCAAGCATTTCTTTTGAAATTATTTATCATTTAAATATTATTTTTTCTGTGTTTCTCTACCTCCCCTCATCTATCTCTTCCTGCATGTTTCGCACGAACGCACATTTCTGGCATATTCCTGCTAATCAATTGAAAATATCAAGACGCGAAAACGTATTTTAGAAATACAGAATTGGCTACAGTTGGAGAAACCTGTGACGGACTTCTGGTTTGAACTTGGAAGTCAATTCTTACGCTACTCTATTTTGGATATGGAAGAAACACCTGTCGCTCTGAACGATAGTTTTCCAGAATTATGGTGGCAGTTCCTGTGCGCTCGTAACAAATGTGATCTCGGTCCTCAAGCTGGTACCAGCTTGCCGTCTAACGACTATCTACCTTTACTCGGCCTAGAACACATGGACAGGCTGATCGCACGAATTTCAAACACGGCGACCAAATTAAAGTCAAATTTCACTAATAACCTCTTGACTGAGTAAGCATCACCACTTCATTGCCTCTGCTACTGCTGTTTATTTTTTCTCTCTTCCTTAATCATTCATAAAAAAACAATATACATCCAAGGTCTGTGATAAAAAAGTGTTTTAGCAGATTTTTTCAAATTTTATTCGTGCATAATTTTTATTGGTTCTTAGTGGAGAATGACTTTTTTTGGCTCGCATCCATGAAATGTAAATACAATACACGTAATTACATCATGAATGTAACTATTAATTTAAAGAGAATTAACATTATCTCACATAATATATTGTTTTGGAGCAGATCGCTTTTTTCTTACTTGGCATGTTTTTTTTCCAATGAATTGTAGAAACCGTCACTTGCCAGATAAAACATTTCAAGTGAAAACAGTCAAGATATTAACTTTAAGTACTCCTTAAGTAACTTTATAATGTTTCTAGACTTCTTTAATTTGACCACCGGGTCTCTGAAAATTCGAAAATGACGGCAGCCGTTCCATTTTTTAATCCATTCGTTGTTGGGTTTGTCCAAAAATGCCTTCGTGATTCTCATTTAAGTGTATGTAGCAAAAATCAAAGGGATCGAAATTCTTCAAGGTGTGTATGTGCACTGTCTTCATTTTACTCAGAATATTTCGGCTTCCAGCTCCGGGTGCCTTTTTCAACGGTTAGCTCATCTCACCAAGAAATTGGGCAATTATTAAGTCACCTGTCGCACATCACAGTAAAACTACTGTATATGTGACTTACACAAATTTGCTTTATCGTGTGGCCGGTTAAATACAATTCAATTGGTGTTTATCTCAATCTTTCAAGGTTGATTTCAAGAATTTGTTATGTATTTGGATTTGTGTGTTTGTGTATTTTGCGTACTGCAAAAACATCACGTTCATCCAAGTGCATCTGCAGTAGTTTTCATGCGTCTGACTAATTGGTTTGCTCTCAATATCTAATATACCTTACCCACTGGTGACCTCAGTGTTTAGGAAGGGACATGCAATATCAGTAACTTAGTTTAAATTCTTGTCACTATAAAAAGGTAAATCTTTGCAATAAATGAGTTAAAAAGTTATGGAGTTAAAGAGTAATTGAAGGTCAGATAACAATGTAGAATACAACATACTGAAGGACAGATCAGGGCAATATTGTATGGAAAGTCGATTTTTAAAATTAAAGTTCAATAATAAGTCTTGTATTCTAGGAAGGATTTTAAAAATTAGATACAGTAAGATAAAGGGAATTAAATGATGATATATGAAGGATGATTGACATTAGAGTTGATTAACAAATTACATATTTATGAGATTGCACATAATATTATCATAATGCAACGTTCTTAGTATTTAAATAACTAACTGAAGATTGGTTGCGTGAGCGGTGACAACAGTTATTTAAAGTAAGGTTGCGATCCTGGTATAAAAAACAGTCCCATTGTATATGTGTTTATATTTGGCAGTATAAACTGTGCATTTTATAAAGTAGAAAAGACCGGTTTCGTCATTTTTTGGAGCTCAGCACGTATTGCCCAGAATTTGCCGCGGACAGGGCTCGATCTTGGGCTTCGTTTAGACTGTCGAACGTATGTATGTAATGGGACTGGTGTTTACATAAAAATCGTAATCTTGATTTAAATAATAGTTAATATTTACTGGAGCTAGTTTCCGGCTCTTTCAAACTTCTTTTTACATCATTCGTATGTGCTATGTTTCACGTCGAGCATAACGACTCTTCTACCGCTGTTTTATTCATTATTTAATCTTTTAATGTGATTCTATGGGCTTTCATAATCAATCTTGTCGAGCTAGTTCGACGAAATATTGATATTCGTTTAAAAACAATCAAAATTATTGTGTTCTGTTTTCACATTATGATGTCTCAGATACAATTTTTCAACATGCGCGTATTTATATATTTTTCAATGTTCCACTCTTACCATAATTTGGCGATTGGTTTCATCCACATGCATTAGGCTGGAGTCCTTATATGGAAATTGATACACTCTTGTTGTGTCTAATTTAATTTTTTAAGTTACCAAGTTTAGTGGTCAGTGTATAGGAATTGTTTTCAAATTGTTTGATACTGGATTTTAGTAGTATTTAAATGAAGTTTGCAAGCTTGAAGTAAACACCAATCCCACTGTATTTAATCAGTCGTCAAACAACAAAGCAAAACCACCGCCAATCGACGAATGGTTAAATACAATGGGATTGGGGCTTACTTCATGCTCGCATAGTTGATTTAAATAATTGTTACCATCACCCGCGCAATCAATAGTTGTTTAATTGGATTTGAGTATTATTTATATTACTGCCATGTTTAGTTTCGAGTTCGGTTTTCCCATGACCCTACGATCCTCCTTCGTTTTCTCAGGTTTAACGTACTTCAACTTTTCATTGAATTTACTTATGATTTCCATCGGCCTTATTTCTGTTAACTTAAGTGGGTAATCGTTGATACTGAATATTTTTCGTAGTCTTCCAAATTGAATCTTCCTATGTTTTATGTCTGTTAATCTAAGGCTTTTAACTATCATTGCTTTTAAGATATTAATTTTCATCTTGTACAGATGGCTTGACTTGAAATTGAGAGGGACACTCAAGTAGGTATCCTTCCTATAATTTTTTAAAATTTTGTAACATTTCTTATTAATCTGACGTCCAGAATTGGTTATTCATCCAATTAATTCGTTTCAATTGTAAAATGGAGCTCGCTCAACCGGTTAGTTAACTTGAAGAAAGAATCATCTCATCAGCTCTTTTAGTCAAAATTACTATTGTATCATTAAAAAAAATTGCATAAAAATTGTACTTTAGTAGCGTTCTATCTTAAAGTTATTTTCCAATTAACGTGTGAATATGTTTACCATTGGAGTTTATAATGGCTGGCCCGTTTGGACTCTCCTAATATGTTTAGAAAATTATTTCGGAAAAGTAAACCAGGTAGAAGCCATAAATTTTGTCATCATCTCCATAAAGATCTAGAAGTTTATTTTTATTGTCTACTCGATGAAGCAGGCGTTGCATCTCTTGGAGTACGTGTCTCCAGTCTCACGATAGTTCAGCAATGTGAATTTCGTCAGAAAGTCTATTGTAACATCGAGTTTTCTTGTGTTTTTGTACACCAGTAGGTTTATTGCGAATAGAAATTATTAAATGTAAAAGATCACGGATTCCTTGGAGCTCTGATCACCAATAATAATAGAGGCAAGGAGTTCATAGAATTGCTGTTAGGATATGTAAATGTATCAACGTTACAGTGTAACATCTGGTTGCCTTAGGTAACCAATTGACACTTTGGCTTCATGTATGTTTTCAACTTTTCGTCCTTATTGGGAACTCATCACGTACTGTAAAGTATTTGCCACGGACAGAGCTCGAACTTGGGCACGTCTGCTTCGAATCTGTTGCTCTAACCACTAAGGTTTAATCACAACTGGCTTGATTTCTGTTGTATTATGAACTTTATTATAAAGTTCGAAACGCGTTTGTACGTGGGTCTGACTGTATTTTTGCCATTTTGCGATTGGCTAAACAATGCACTAGTGCATATTTGTTCCACTTTGGATGAGAGATTTAGGATGGTCCGGCATAATTAACTGTTCCCGGCTGCAGTTGTATTGTGTAAATATGATAAGTAACAGCATTTTTGCAGTTTATGTGATTATTGCTTTTTTCTGGAGAAACGAGTGTTAACTGTAAGATTGTATTTGCGTAACATTGCTCTGTTTTTACAACTAGATTAGCCTTAGTTGGGTGCGCGGCGATAACAGTTACGTTTAATCAAGGTTGCGATGTTGGTATAAACGCATGACCCATTAATTGCATACATTTGTCAGTTTAAACTACGGATCGTATAGTGTAGAATCGGCAATTCATCCAGATGACCTGTTTCGTCATTATCAAGATCGCAACCTTGATTATAGTAACTGCTCTGTTTGTTCTGAACCGTGCATCATTTATTCAAAAGTGAACGAAGCTTTGCCTTAAAAGCCATGCTATTTTATGTGCCATTTATTAATCACGGCTTTAAAAAAGTAAGAGTGATTCAATCTGTTCCATCTCAAATAAGGATTGCTTATTTTGTGCAACCAGGTAATGTAATTTATTAACCAATATATTAAATTCTTTGAAGTTTCGTTTCTGTTTTTAAATCCGGCGTTTAATTCGAAGACAATACTATTTGTAATACTTATACTTCAAGAAAATGTCTTAAAAGAGGATTTTTTTGTTTATCCTTGTAATAAAATTTGTAACTAACATATCGATTTTACACTATCATTTTAATTTTGGCCAATAACGCAGCAAACTGCTGCAGTTTTTTACTCCAGCATCCATACATAATTAATTTTTATCGCATAGAATAATGTTTTTTAAATTTTTAATCACCACTAATTAGTTACTTTATTATATGACAGAATATTATAGAATATTTTTTGTTTTTAAATATATTTTTTAATTATAAAATATGTTTTAAATATATCTATACTGAGCAGGTATAATTTTCTAAATAGATGTATTATTTACATGGCTTGTTTTATATATTTACAAAGCTATTTACACTACGTAACAAAGTGATAGAATTTTTTAAAATTGCGATTGTATCAATATACGCTAACCAACATCTCCATAACAACGAAATATATACTGTTCGACTTCTTCAGTTGAACCCTAATTTTTACTCCGTCATCCTTTGTCAGACGTCTTTACAGCCTGACTTCTATAATGGAGCTTAAGTCCCTCCGTACGTCTATGGAGTTGTTCTATTTTAGCCAGTTCTTAATAATATAAAGCATTTCGAAGGTTAAAACACAGCTTTATCAAGGATTTAGATTCGCTAGGTATTAAATATTCGCTTTGATTTAAAAAGTTCTTGAATTATTATATCCAAAGAAAAAATAATCATTTGCCAGCAAAAGTTGAATTCCTATAACGTTAATCTACCTCTATCAAATGCGTTATATAGACATGCACGTATTGTTATTTCGTAGTTTTATATTAATACTGTATATCCGCCCAATATTTTATTTATTAAGGACGTATTGAGTACTCAGTAAACATAATGGTGATATGCAAGTATGTATTAGGTTTTGCGAACCTAGTAACAAATTAGTTCAGTTGTGACCAGAAGGATAAACCAAAGGCAGCATGAACGGAAAGTATAATCTCATGCACATTCGTTTCGTGCTTACTGGCGACTCATCAGTAGGAGCCGGTATTACGCCCTTTAACCACTACATATTTGGTAGAAGAATGTGGAATAATAGGACGGTACAATCTCCTAGACGAATGTGTAAACCTGTAATAGTGAAGCTAACATAATCTGAAGTCAACGATAATACGACTTCAATGCTAACTCACACTATATGACGAATGTGTAAACCTGTAATAGTGAAGCTAACATAATCTGAAGTCAACGACAATACGACTTCAATGCCAACTCACACTATATAATATATATACCGAGTCTGTAAAGGATACTAACACTATGGCTATTGTGTTAGTAACTGATATTTTTTTTGAAATCGATGAGTACCGGATATTAACACTATGGTTTCCGAGTCGGTACATGATACCAACCTGATGGATATAAATTTATGCTAAAGTTCACCCAAAATGAGAATTACAACAATTTCCGAACACCTGTTACTCCAGTTAAACCATACACTCTGGCCTTCATCGATATCAGTTATCACATTTCGCGGTAAGCATGACATCATTCAATTCAATATACTACAGTTAAATACTGTTTGTTGCGAAGAGCTAATATATATGCCAAGTTTCGCTGCTAGTATGAAAATAACACCATTAAGTAAGGAAAGAATGTGTACGGTATCATACTTTCCGTTCATGCTGTCTTTGGTTTATCATTTCCTCATATTTGAACCAATTTGATAATAGGTGCACAAAACCTATTACAGAATTGCATATATATTAGTTCACCGCCGCATACAGTGTCTAATTGTTATATATTTAATTGTTTGATACCCTGATTACCGCGAAATGTGATAACTGATATCGATCACTGGTAGAGTGTATGGAACTGCTTGATTAACCGGTGTTCAGAAATAGTTCGAATCCTCAATTTTTTTGAACTATAGCATAACCTGAAATCCATCGTGTTGGTATAATGTAACCACTCGGCAACCATAGTTTTAGTACCATGTACCAGTTTGGTACCATAATGTTGGTATCAGGTACTGACACAATAGCCATAGTATTGGTACCCTTTGTAGACTCGGTATATAGATTATATATAGTGAGTTGGCTTTGAAGTCGCACTGTAAAAGACTTCATATGAAGTTAGTTTTACTAATGCAGGTTTATACATTTGTATAGGAGATTTACCATCCTATTTTCCCACATTCCTCACCAAAATATGAGTCGCCAGTAAGCACTAAACGAATGTGCACGAGAATATACCTTCCGTTCATGCTGTCTTTGGTTTATCTTTCCGGTCATATTTGAACCAATTTGTTATTATGCGCGCAACACCTAATACATAATTGAATAACGCATAATGTTTTATTTACTAATTAATTATTATATCCATAAATAATGTATGACCAATCTATCGTTTGTCAATTATAAGAGAAAGATAGATAGCAGTATTTATAGCTGCACCGCTACAATATATATATATATATATATATATATATATATATGAGAAAAAAGAACCTTTATCCATATAATAACATGGAATAATAAATATTATTTCCACCAGTATATACAGCCATTATTGTGGATTCGTTAGTGATATTTTCATTCATCCAACTATAACTCTATATTTGTCGTAACCAATCACATCGTAGCTAAGTCTATCTTGATATTATGCAGTGTAGTCTGCTTATTTTTCATAAAGCCATGTGATGTGTCATCCCCTCCATTTTGAATGTGTCCACAATTACTTGGTGAGTCGTATTTCAAGACTTGCTATTACTTTTGCAGGCTTGTTGGTCATGGTTCTGTTCCAGTCCAATTTGACTTGTTTTTCAATCACTTTTTGCACGCTTAGCTATTAGTTAAGCATTTTAATTGCAATTTCATCTACTGGATCGTATCCGTTCTTATTTGTAAATTACGTGTAGAGACCAGAATTTCCGCGGCATAGATTCACCTTACGTAGCACTTAGCTCAGTTTGCCTTATCCCTAATGCCACCAACGTTTATCGTAAGATGGAATTGCTACTCTAAGTAGAATTCATTTTCCTCCTGAGTAATATTGAATTACCTAATCGTGCTAGTTCATCTACTTTGTTTTGAAAGCCAGTTGTCAATATTTGATCTTCAAGTTTATAAGTTGTAAAGTGCAAACTACGAAATTTAAGAGCGAAACGTGTTGTAAAACATTTATTTTGATAACTTTTTAATTGCATATCTATAAAAAGTTGGACATCAGACAGGAATGTATATGGTATGATTCCCTACTCAGGTTTTCTCCGTAAAACTATATTTCATCCATCATTATAGCAAGCAAATTAGCTATTTAAAATGAATAACTCTAAGAAGTATTAGGAAAGAGTAGTTGAACCATAAGAAATAAGAATTGAGAAGGTTGAAGGATAAATATATGGAGAACGGATATCGCCTAGGATAATAGTAATGGAAATGTATGACATCGCAAAAATGAATTCTTAATCTACTTATAAGAAAGAAGAGTAAAAAGAAAGTTGACTACATTAATATTTTAATATCTTAGTTCAACATTATTAGTAAAGATAAAATATTAGCTGCACGATTTCTGTGCAGTCACTAACATTATTTGTTTGCAGCTTTGGCCACAGATATATGTATGTAGGCAATACAATAAAACAGACATTGATTGCGCGGGTGGTGGTAATAATTCTTTAAATCAAGTTTGCGTAATTGAAGTAAACACCAATCCCATTGTATATAACCAGTCGTCGAACAACATAGCAAAATTACCGCCAGTCGCACGCACTGACGCGTTTCGAACTTCCATGATCATCATCAGAGTACGACGGCAAGAGTACTGACCAGCAAGGATCAAACCGCATTGAATATATATGGAAATCAAAGTTAGATACGTACCTCTCATCTCTAGTAGTCTTGCATACATTGTACTCGACTGGAAATGTCGGCTGCACGATTTCTATGCAGTCACTAACATTAAATTTTTGCAACTTTCGCAACAGATATATATAGGCAAAACAATTATACTATCATTGATTGCGCGGCTGGTGGTAACAATTCTTTAAATCAAGATTGCGAGCTTGAAGTAAACACCAATTCCATTGTATTTAACCAGCCGTCGAACAACATGGCAAAACTACCACGAGTCGCACACACTGATACGTTTCTACCTTCCATGATCATCATCAGAATACGACGGCAAACTGACTAGCAAGGATCAAACCGCTTTGAATATATATAAATATATCTTGAAAGCAAAATTTGATATGCGGCTCTCATCTGTAATAGTGTTGCTTAACATTTTCTCGACTGAAAACGTCGAAGACTGGTTAGGTACAAGCGGAATTATCCTCGCTAGTCAGTTTGCTGTCGTATTATTTTGATGACCTTTTATGGTCGAAATGCGTCAGTGCGCGAGACTGGTGATAAGTTTGCTATGTTGTTCGACGACTGATTAAATACAACGGGATTGGTGTTACCAGCACCCGCGCAATCAATTATTGTTTAATTCCATTTCCCTATATATATATATATATATATATATATATATATATATATATATATATCTGTTGCGAAAGTTGCAAACATTTGATGTTAGTGAATGCATATAAATAATGCAGCCGACATTTCCAGTCAAGTTCAATGTATGCGAGACTGCTAGAGGTGAGAGCCGCATATCTAAATTTGATTTCCATATATATTCAATGCGGTTTGATCCTCGATAGTCAGTTTGCCGTCGTACTCTGATGATGATCATGGAAGGTCGAACGCGTCAGTGCGTTGCAGCTGGCGGTAGTTTTGTTATGTTGTTCGATGACTGGTTAAATACAATGGGATTGGTGTTTACTTCTAGCTCGCAAACTTGATCTAATATAGCAATTATGTATTGGGTGCTGCGCACCTAGTAACAAATTATTTAAAATATGACCAGAAGGTTAAACCAAACACAACATGGGCGGAAAGTAAAATCTAATATGCATATACGATGCGTGCTTACTGGCGGCTCATCAGTAGTTTCTGATACTGGAGCCTGTACCCACTATTTATTTTGCTGAGGAATGTGTGAAAATAGGACAGTACAATCTTCCCACCAAGTAAGTAAGCGCGAAACGAATGTGCATATTTAAGCCAATTTTTTATATGGTGCGCAACACCTAATACACAATTGCATATATATTAATACTCCGCCACAAAAAGTAACAAACCAATAAAGCCTTTAAGAATAGCTAATCATAACTTAAAATCGAATGGTTCAATTGAAGTATAACCTCTGACTGATCTACATCAAGATTGCGAGCTGAATATAAACACCTGTCTCATTATGTACATTCATTTGTCAGTATAAACTAAGAATTTTATAGTGTGCAAATGCAATTTGCCCTAAGTAGGAGCTCATCAAATATTTTCCTGAATTTGTCGCGGACGGGGCTCGAACCTGGGCACGATTGCTTTTCAATCTGTAGCACTAACCACTGAACCGCACTGGCGTATAATAGGAAAATTTCATTTATATGATAACTAATGTTTCGTTGTTTACCTTTCGTTCAGGTGGAGCCTATATCGCATAATTTTATACCTAAAGTTCGAACTAACTATCCCCAATCTGTAATTGCAGAACAGACACCACACAAACTTTGGAAGAGATGTTGAATTGAACATTTATATAATTATTTCCGCTCGCTCAACCAATGTTTTACTTATTTTTTTAATTATATAAATTTTCAATTCAATACCACGTCGCCAGGTTTCTTGATGCCCGTTTTTAATGAAATATTGGGTGTGGTTAGTTGGAACTTTATATCTAAAAGTATGCTACATGGCTCCACATTAAAGGAAAGGCTAACCAAGATATAGTTTTGTGCATAAAACTGAAAATTGCGCGTAGTGTGAGGCATGGTGGCTCAGTGGTTAGATGAAAACATTCAAAAGCAAACGTGCCCATGTTCGAACCATGCTCGTGGCAAATTCTGAACATTACTTCAAAAGTTCCCTATAAATTTTAAATCGGTCTATTGGACAAATTTATATTTATTGGGATTGGTAGTTATGTCAAGCTCGCAATCAATGTGAGATTAATTGTATAATCTCTTTGTCTTTAATTCTTTGATCTGTTAGTTTGAAGTCATTTTGCTAGGTGTACATTTGCTTAACTTCGCTCCCTTCCCAAATTACTGAGATCTTCATTTTGTAGCCTGTTTAAATAACTTAACTTATATGAATTTTCCATTTCCGTCTTCATTAAAAACAAAAGGCTTAATCAAATTGAGTTAGTTATGTTTTCAATGTCAGTTTTTCTGTAATTTTATAGAGACCTTTCCTTTTATATTTTTAGTCCTATTTTATTTCTCTAGTATATCAATTTATAAGATGTAACGAAAGGGCTTCTTTAAAATATTTAAATCTTTTTTAAATTCGTCGAATAATAAATGCTTCACTAACTTAAAAACAATGACATCATAAAATACTGTAAATGTAATTGCTACTCTAAGTAGAATGACATTCCGTCTTAAATAATATCCCTTCTTTAATTGTCGCATTTCATCTACAAACTATTTGTCATAATTTAATCTTCTATCTAAGGAGCAAGTTACGATATTTTTAGCAGTATATATATATATATATATATATATATATATATATATATATATATATATATATATATATATATATATATATGTATATATTGCTTGAATTGTTACATCGGCTATGAGATAATTTTGCTTGATTTGGAACCAAATGACGTACTTTTTATTGTTTTCAAAAATGGCCTTGTAATAATCAACGCTCCTTTTCAAACACAGTCATTGTGTGCAGTAAAACAATAAAATTGGTAAATCAACTATATATTTCAACCTTTCTATTTAGTCTCGCAGAAAAATGCCATTGAAGTTAAAAACTCTCGCATGGGCTACACACCAATTATTCGGTCATGTCTGGGATGTTCGACAAATTTCGTCATCTGTATGCCAGAAATTTATTAAGAAAGCTCATTTTTATTTTCATAGCTGAGCTGTACGGATGTGCATTTTTCTTTTCTATTAGTCAATATTGGTACAATTAGATTAATTACACTAGCACAATTAAGTTTAATAAAAATATTTTTCGATGTTTTTATGAGTATTGCATATTTCTTTGCGCACAGTTTTGCCCAACATCACGGAAAACGGTAAAGATAAAAAAATACAAATTTATTATATTTTATTTAGTTCATTTATGATTATGTGGATTAAACCTTGGACTGCGTGTCTTTTTTAAAGTATAGGAAAATATTATGGCGTGGTTTACTATTATATAAAATGTTTATTCTACTTATATAAAACATATTTTTGTATTCATTAACATAACTTACCTAGTTAAGACTGGTCCTGTAGAAAATGCAAATTTCACTATGACCAAAATGCTTCACTATGCGTGCGCCAGCGTTTTGTGCTTAATATGATTCATCAATAGGAGTCGGTTCTACGTCTGAAATAAACCACATATTTGGTGATGGGTCGATTTCTTATGTGGCCTTTCAAGCGGTACTAGGGTCAACTTCTTATAAAGTTGCCAGTGATGCGACTTTAAAGTCAACTCACTATACATAATATATGCCGAACCGGTAAAAGATACCGCCAGAGCTGGAAATAAATGCCAAATTCAGCTTGAGCTAAATGTTGCTACCCATGTACACTTGCGTTTCGTGCTAACTGGCGACTCATCAGTGGGTGTTGGAACTATGCTAAAAATCCACTGTATATTTGGTCAATAAATATTGACCATTTGGATGATGGCATCTTCTATGCGTATGCGTATGAAAACAGTAGTAGTGTCAGTATCACACGAAGACTGACAACGGGACTTCAATTATGTCGCTCTATGCATAAAATCTATGTATAATGTAACAATGTCTATTTTTGAGCAAGTGAACATCCGTTTCACAAGTTGATCACTGTTGAAAATTTACATGGTAGTGTGTGGTAGGATGGCTCAGTGGTTGGAGCACTTGATTCCGAAGCAGAAGTGCCCAGGTTCGAGTCCTGTCCGCGGCAAATTCTGGCCAGTACATGATGAGTTCCTAATAAGTACGAAACCGGTCTACTGGATGAATTGCCTTTTCTACACAATACAATTCTTAGTTTATACTGACATATGTAAGTAATTAATGGGTCAGGTGTTTATATCAAGACCGCAACCTTGATTATAATAAATTTACAAGGTTGTCTGCAATGCCAGTTTCACAATATGCTAATAATATTGACAAAGTTATATTTGCGCTGTTGCAGGCACGCAAATCTTTGGTTGTTTCCTTATTTAAAATTCTTAATTCTTGATATGATATCATTAGACTTGATTCAGTTGCCGTTTCAGTATGCAGAAGTTGTAGGGTATTTAATATCCTATTAGTTGACTACATGTTGCTGAGTTCAGTTTCGTTTTAATTTAGTTGGTACTCTTTATAATAGTTAATGACTTTTAAGGGAATCCATTTTTATATAGATTTGTCATGACAGTCTATCGTGTGCGTGGCTATTAATCTTAGAATTTCATTAACTTTAGTCAAGGTTCCGATCTTGAAATAAACACCTGATAAAGTATGCACATAAATTTATCAGTATAAACTAGGTATCTTATAGTGTGGCTAAAGCAATTCATCCAGTAGACCGGTTGCGTTCTTATTTGGAGCTCATATGTATAAATATATATATATATATATATATATATATATATATATATATATATATATATATATATATCTTATGCTGGTGTTTATTTTAAGCTAGAATACTTGATATAAAAGAGTATTATTAATACCCTAACATTCAATGATGCTTGAAGGAGTTGCCTTGATGCGCACCTGGAATAATTGTAATTACCTGATCTGCGTTTTGACTAACGCAGCTTTCATTGTTCCAGTAATTTTCTTTCATCAATATATTTCGGCCTTGCTTACCGTAGGCCTTCATCAGTTTCGTGAAATGCAACTGATGAAGGCCTACGGTAAGCAAGGCCAAAATATATTGATGAAAGAAAATTACTGGAACAATGAAAGCTGCGTTAGTCAAAACGCAGATCAGGTAATTCAATGATGCTTATTGGCCACTCATCAGTAGGAGTCGGTATTACGCCCTTTACCCACTATATATGTGGATAACGAATGTGGGAAAATAGGGCTACATTCCTCACCAAAATATATAGTGGGTAAAGGGTGTAATACCGGCTCCTATTGATGAGTCGTCAGTAAGCACGAAACGAATGTGCACAGGATTATATATACTTTCCGTTTACACTGTCTTTGGTTTATCATTCTGGTCCTAATTGAACTAATTTGTTACCAGGTGCGCAAGACCTAATACATAAATGCACATATATTAGTTCTCCGCCACAAACGTTACCTAATCAATGATGCTTTAATCTCCAATGTGTATTTAAAAATGTTCTTCTTAGCTAATGAAAATTTGTGCAGCCGACACTCCAGCTATGCGTATTACATGTAAGTCTGCGAGGACTAAAATTCACTTGTCAGTTTTTGAAAAAATTTCAAATATTGTAGTTTATTAGTCACTACGATTTACAACTACTAAATTTAATAAAATACTGTTTGTTGCGGAGAACTAATATATATGCAAGTATGTATTAGGTGTTGCGAACCTAGTAACAAATTAGTTCAGTTGTGACCAGAAGGATAAACCAAAGGCAGCATGAACGGAAAGTATAATCTCAAGCACATTCGTTTCGTGCTTACTGGCGACTCATCAGTAGGAGCCGGTATTACGCCCTTCACCCACTATATATTTTGGTCAAGAATGTGGGATAATAGGACGGTACAATCTCCTAGACGAATGTGTAAACCTGCAATAGTGAAGCTAACATCGTATAGTCTACGACAATGCGACTTCAACGCTAACTCACACTATATAATATATATACCGAGTCTGTAAAGGATACTAACACTATGGCTATTGTGTTAGTAACCGATACCAACATTATTGTACCGAAAATGTACATGGTACTAACACTATGGTTTCCGAGTCGGAACATGGTACCAATATGATTGATATCAATTTATGCTATAGTTCACCGAAATTGAGAATTACAACAATTTCTGAACACATGTTACTCCAGTAAATCCATACACCCTGGCCTTGATCGATATCAGTTATCACATTTCGCGGTAAGCATGACATCATTCAATTCAATATATAACAGTTAAATACTGTTTGTTGCGGAGAACTAATATATATGCAAGTATGTATTAGGTGTTGCGAACCTAGTAACAAATTAGTTCAGTTATGACCAGAAGGATAAACCAAAGACAGCATGAACGGAAAGTATAATCTCAAGCACATTCGTTTCGTGCTTACTGGTGACTCATCAGTAGGAGCCGGTATTACGCCCTTCACCCACTATATATTTTGGTCAAGAATGTGGGATAATAGGACGGTACAATCTCCTAGACGAATGTGTAAACCTGCAATAGTGAAGCTAACATCGTATAGTCTGCGACAATGCGACTTCAACGCTAACTCACACTATATAATATATATACCGAGTCTGTAAAGGATACTAACACAATGGCTATTGTGTTAGTAACCGATACCAACATTATTGTACCGAAAAGGTACATGTTACTAACACTATGGTTTCCAAGTCGGAACATGGTACCAATATGATTGATATCAATTTATGCTATAGTTCACCGAAATTGAGAATTACAACAATTTCTGAACACCTGTTACTCCAGTAAATCCATACACCCTGGCCTTGATCGATATCAGTTATCACATTTCGCGGTAAGCATGACATCATTCAATTCAATATATAACAGTTAAATACTGTTTGTTGTGGAGAACTAATATATATTTATATATATATATATATATATATATATATATATATATATATATATATATATATATATATATATGCAAGTATGTATTATGTGTTGCGAATCTAGTAACAAATTAGTTCAGTTATGACCAGAAGGATGAACCAAAGACAGCATGAACGGAAAGTATAATCTCAAGCACATTCGTTTCGTGCTTACTGGTCATAATTGAACTAATTTGTTACTAGGTTCGCAACACCTAATACATACTCACTAAATTGAATGTGGGATCGGTAATTATTTTGAAAACACATTCTTTAATGAAACTAATTAAACAACATAATTTTTTATCCATTTAACTTGTTAACTGGATATATTGACAAAGTATCGTGAGAGTAAACAGATACACACATAATGAATTGAATATCATTTTATTTTCATAAAGTTAAAGTGAATAAATATTGCTTTAAATCCATTATAAATAAATCATTTTTTTAATTTTTATAAAAATCGTGCTAAATACATTGTCTCATTATTTTATCGATCAATGAGTGGTTACATAATAATGACTTGATTGAAGGGTAGATGAAAAGATAGAAATAGGCATTGATAGAAAGATAGACAAAAAGATTGATAGTTTTCATATCTAGTTTGCGAGATTAATGTAAGCACCAATCCCATTGTATTTAACCAGTCGTCGAACAACACAATAAAACAACCGCCAGTTGCATGCACTGACGCGTTTCGACCTTCCACGATCATCATCAGAGTACGACGGCAAACTGATTAGCGAGGATCAAACCGCATTGAATATATATGGAAAGCAAAATTAGATATGCGGATCTCACCTCTAGTAGTCTTGCATACATTGTACTCGACTGGAATTGTCGGCTGCAAGATTTCTGTGCAGTCACTAACATAAACTGCTTGCAGCTTTCGCCACAAATATATAGGCAATACAATAAAACAGTCATTGATTGCGGGTTGGTGTGAAAAATTCTTTAAATCATGTTTGCGAGCTTGAAGTAAACACCAATCACATTGTATTTATGCTAGATATTTATGTTAGATATGCTGCTCTCGGCTGAACAATTTCTATGCAGTCACGAAAATAAACTTTTTGCAGTTTACACCACAGTATACATAGGTAATACAATTAAACAATAATTGATTGCGCGGGTGGTGGTAACAATTTTTTAAATCAAGTTTGCGAGCTTGAGATAAACACAAATTCCGTTGTATTTAACCAGTCGTCGACTAACATAACAAAACTACCGCCACTCGCACGCACTAATGCGTTTCGACCTTCTATGACCATCATTAGAGTACGAGGACAAATTGACTAGCATATATGTTGAAAGAAAATTTATAAATGCGGATCTCACCTCTAGTTATTTCGCATACGTTTTACTTTATATCTTGTTTTATAAACTTTTACTTATGGGTGAACTGAAGAAGGTTTCCACCAAAGAATGTTGAAATAATTTCATGAAAAAAGGATACTGTAATTCAGCCTGGGCTAGACAAAACACAGATCAGATAATTCTTAGATTGATAGATAGGTAGACAGGCGGTTTTGGCGATAAGTATAGAGGTAGACAAATAATGAGATGGAAATATCGATAGACAAATATATAATAAGATGGATAGATAGACACATAAAGAGATAGATTAGAATTTATCGCTAAATACATTGATAGAATGGTATCTTTACAAATAAATATAAAGAGTTTGGAAAAGATAATTTTTTTTCAATTTAAAAAGATTAAAAGAAATTATATATTTTCATATTTATAAATAGAGTAAATTACTCGTTGACTGAAAAGTAATAGTTAAAAAAGATAGATATCAGGGTAGAAATATTTATGGTGACTTTTTTAAGCATTAAATAGGAATACAGAACAAAGAATTAATGATAAATGTTCATTTAATCTCGTTGATTGACAATTAGCAGTTAAATATAATTATTGTTAATTCAATATTTTTGTAGATTTAACGAGATATGAATGAAAAAATGTTAACTCTCTGAAGGATACACGAATGAAGATTAAAAAATTATTTTAATGTCTTTAAGTTTGATAAAATTGATAGATGAATAACGGAAAATACTGAGATACTGCTATATATATATATTGTCCAATTAAATTTCAAATGTATGGCTAGAGTTAAACAAACATTGGTTGCGCGGGCAGTGATAACAATTATTATAATCAAGGTTGCGGTCTGGATATAAGCACTTGACCCATTAATTACTTACATATGTCAGTATAAACTAAGAATTTTATAGTTTAGAGAAGGAAATTCATGCATTAGACCGGTTTCGTCCTTATTAAAAATTCATATACTAGACAGAAATTGCCGCGGACAGGGCTCGAACCTGGGCACGTCTGCTTCGGAACCTGGTGCTCTAACCACTGAGCCACCCTATCGCACTAGAGAATAGGTGGAGGGCTATTGAGAAAGTTAGATCATTTTGAAGTTTAAAAATTAAACATACGCGAGTAGATATATACGGGAAGGCTGTGCAAATAAATGTCGACGAATGTAAACGGATTTCATGTTATTCCGTTAAAAGAGAGTACATATAGTGTACGAAACACAACTCATATCTCGGATTGGGCTCGTATCTTGAACGAAAATATGGCCCGAGCTCCGGCTCGTATCTCGAAAAACCGTATGTTAGGCTGCTCGTATCTCGAGGTATATAATATATATATATATATATATATATATATATATATATATATATATATATATATATATAATTGAAGTCTGCTGGTTGGATTTTGATTATGTATCTTTTGGCAGTATACACTCAACATCGCTTCAGGTAGCAAAGGCAATTCATCCAATAAACCGCTTTCGTCCTTAATGGAAGCTCTTCAAGTACTGCCTAGAATTTGCCGAAGACGAGACTCACACCGACGAATAATTTCTTCAGTGACTGCGACTCTATCCAATAAGCCACCCGTTCTGCATGCTACACACAAGTATAAGTCATATATCAGCTAATGCTTTTCGTTAGCATTTCCTTCTGGAAGGACTTCAGTTCGTCAGATATTCCTAATAGTTTCAACCGAAGGAAAGTGTAACCAATAAACATTAGTTAGTATATAACTTGATAGTTGTACGTAGTGTGCGGCAGTGGGGCGCAGTGTTTAGAATCGCCGTATCTTAAGCAAATGTTCCCTGGTTCGAGTCGCATCCGCGGCAAAGTCTGGCCAATTCTTGAAGACTCCCGGTCTAATGGATGAATTGCCTTTTATGTATAATTGAATTGGTTTTTATATCAAAATAGCAACCTTAATTTACGCAATTTTTATCATCACCCACGCAGCCAATTATCGTTTAATTATATAAATGCGTAAGAAAGGTATTGAAAAACAGATATACGTCTGTCACTCCAAGTAGTTTTGTTTTATTTACACTTGACTGGAAATGTCTGCTGCCAAATTTCTACGTAGCCATAAACAGTATATTTTAGCAGCTTTTGTCACATATGTGGGCAATACAACTAAACAATCTGTGATTGCGCGGGTTACGGTAACTATTTGGTCAAATTAAGGTTGCGAGTTTGAAATAAACACAAATCTCATTACATCTAGCCAATCGCACAGCATAGCTAAAACATAAATCGGTCTTTACTTGCCGATCTTTTGGTTGACCATGCGGTCGGAATTTGACAGATTTTTGTGTGACTATACTAACATCGATGAGAGAGCAATAATATTAGAACCACTTCATAAAAGGCTACGGGTATGCTCTCAGATTCTAAGGAGGCGCGGGTTGCCCAATTTATTGCAGTGCAATGAGCTTGCACTGCGAACTAATATATATATATATATATATATATATATATATATATATATATATATATATATATATATATATGCAAGTATATATTACGTGTTGCGAACCTAGTTACTTCACTTGATTGAATTCAAATGATGTCGATAATGCAATTTCCTTGGCCGTGAGTGTATTAATGCAGTGGGGTAGTTAACTTCTTATAAAGTCCTTCAGACCCTACTCACCACATTATATATATATATATATATATATATATATATATATATATATATATATATATAATATTTAACAAATATGTGCATGCTTCTTTTTTAACTCTAATTCCGCATTTTTCTTGTGCTCACCAATTGATAGCACTCGTAGGTCGGTAAAATCTTGAATCCCTCACATTTCCATGTGCACAGATTTTGTTAGACATTGATTGATGCATTCTCACTTGTCCCTTCACTCTGAAAGGACAATTGCATAATATACACTTTTCGATTCAGAAAAGACGTGGTTTCACTTCCTTCAGTCGTAAAGCGGATATCATCGTGAAATTTAAAACCATGTATTTATTTTTACCTCCAAATTGTCTATCGTTGTTAATTTTGTGTTAGCACAACTGCTGCAATGTAGATTGTAGCCTTGTTCAATGCAATTGGAAATCAGTTTTCAAAGCTTAACAGACGCATCAAAATTCCCAACTTTGATGTAGTCAATCGTGTAAGCTGAATTAAAAATTGAAATATCAAATCGTGCATAAATAGGTGATGGGTACTCGCTTTGTACAAATCGAAGAAAAGAACAAGTGTGGAGAAGATTTCCATAGTAGACATCTGTGGAAAGTCAACATTTGCTGAACACACTACTGAATAAATATGTTATTCCACATCTTGTTAGTTATAGTTAATTAGAGTCTAGGTTCATTCCGCGGCGAATTCTGGATATTACGTGAAGAGTTCCCAATAAGGACGCAAACAGTCTACTAGATGGGTTTAACAATAATTGATTTCATGGGTGGTGGTAAAAATTCTTTAAATCAAGTTTACGAGCTTGAAGTAAAGACCAATCCCATTGGATTTGCCAGTCGTGGAACAACATAACAAAACTACCCCCGTCGCAACGAACTGACGCGTTTCGACCTTCCATGATCATCATCAGAGTACGACGGCAAACTGACCAGCGAGGATCAAACCGCATTGCATATATAAGGAAAGCAAAATTAAATATGCGGCTCTCACATCTAGCAGTCTCGCATAAATTGAACTTGACTGGAATTGTCGGCTGCACAATTTCTATACAGTCACGAACATTAACTGTTTGCAGCCTTCTCCACACACACATATATATATATATATATATATATATATATATATATATATAGAAATACAACTAAACAATAATTGATAGCGCGGGTGGTGGTAACAATTCTTTAAGTCAAGTTTGCGAGCTTGAAGTAAACAGCAATCCAATTGTATTTAACCAGTCGTCGAAAATAGAACTACCGCCAGCCGCAACGCACTGACGCATTTCGAACTTCCATGATCATCATCAGTGTACGATGGCAAAATGACTAACGAGGATCAAACCGTACAATGTATGCAAGACTACTAGAGGTGAGAGCCGCATATCTAACTTTGATTTCCACATATATTCAATGCGGTTTGATCCTCGTTAGTCAGTTTGCCGTCGTACTCTGATGATGATCATGGAAGGTGGAAACGCGTCAGTGCGTTGCGATTGGGGGTAGTTTTGTTATGTTGTTCGATGACTGGTTAAATATAATGGGATTGGTGTTTACTTCAAGATGGGTTGCCTTTACGCCATTATACATTGCCTAGTTTATAGTAACAAATATATATATATATATATATATATATATATATATATATATATAATGGGATTGGTGTTTACATCAAGATCACAACCTTGATTTAAATAAGAGTAAAACATAATTTGAAATGATATTATGATTTACTTATTCAATTGAACTAACATCAGTTAATCCAGTAAATTATACATGAAAACTAATCAAATATAAATGAGTAGGAAACGCACTAGACAGATTTTTTTGAATACATCATGTCTTAAATTGACGGCAGTGGTAAATTGTGGATGGACAGATTACAAGTTAGATAAGATGTCTAGATTATGGTTAGATGATGTGATGCATTTCATTTTTGTTCGTTTTAATCTAATTGTGCAAATAAATAATTATGTAATTAACCAGCAGAGCATTGCGATAATCTAAAACAAACGTGTTTTTAGTCATTTTCTGTGAATGGCGCACAGATGTGTCCGTTTAGCCAAATTAAAACCTACCGCATGGTTGTCAGTATGTTGACAGATGCTGCGTTACAAGCGATCAAGTCAAAACGCTATGCTCACCTGATACACGCTTAGATAAAACAACAACATTATCATTATCGTTATTATCAATTACGATTGCTGTCATAAAGCTTGTTCCTTGACTGAAATTCGAAATGCGACCGAAGATATCATTGGAAAGATGTGCAAACAACGCTCATTTCTCGAAATGTCAGAAGTTGTAATTTTGCCATTACAAAGTGTGCATATACGATTTGTGTTTTGCCGTGACACTCGTCCTCACCTTCACCACTGTTGGCCTATTCCTGCACTATGTGCAAAAGCAAGTTAAGTTGATAACATGGAGAGTATTATTATGTTGTTTTTGCCTTCATCTCACGATTTCAACTATCATTTTGTAGCAGATGTGCGTTTATCACTGATTATTGAATGTAGAAGAATTTAAGAATACAATTAGGCATCAAAATACAGTGTTCAGGTCAATGCTAATGATGAGCATTAGTAAAACTACCAACTTCCTTCCAATCAAAGCTTTTTATAAACTATACCTGCGATTCACCCTAGAAAGAAGACCATTTCATGCGCTATGCATCACTAATTATTTTTTTCTGCAAACCTTTTTAGTGGAATAACATTTCTTGTTTGAGCATCACTTTATACATTATTTCTAATTTTACTAACGTCAAATATTAGAAATGCAGATAAATAGCCTTGTGGCGCTTTGATGCACCTGTTCTTACGCATGGCAATTCTCAACAGAATTATCTGCTACAAACCACTCAACCTATTGAAGTAATTATATTATTATTATTAATAATAATAATTAATATAATAATAATAATAATAATTATTATTATTATTATTATTATTATTATTATTATTATTATTATTATTATTATTATTATTATTATTATTATTATTACTATTATTATTATTATTATTATATTCTTTGTGATGAATTTTTAAACTAAAGATAAAAAGAGTTGCTGATTAATGGGGTCTGATACTACACCAAATATTATTTGCATCTATTATTTCAGTCTATCTGCTAATTTCACATCTCCATCATATGCATAAATAATCTAGAAAAATCGAACAAAATCAGTAAAATGAGAAACGCTGCAGCGTATTAAGGTCAGAGTGTATGGATTTGCTGGAGTAACAGGTGTTCAGAAATCGTTGTAATTCTCAATTTTGTTGAACTTTAGCATACATGGAAATCCATTGTGTTGCTAACATGCACCAACTTGGCATCCATAGTTTTTGCACCATGTACCTTTTCGGCAACCATTGTGTTGGTATCAGTTACTGACACAATAGCCATAGTGTTAGTATCCTTTACAGACTCGGTACATATATTAGATAGTGTGAGTTGGCTTTGAAGTCGCATTGTCGAAGCCTTCATATGAAGTTAGCTTCTCTAATGCAGGTTTACCACATTCGTCTAGGAGATTTCATTGTTCCAGTAATTTTCTTTTTGCATAATATTTCGATCTACTTTACCGTAGATCTTCATCAGATGCATTTCACGAAAAAATGAAGCAAGCGCTTGCTTCATTTTTTCGTGAAATGCATCTGATGAAGATCTACGGTAAAGTAGATCGAAATATCATGTTTAAATTAACCCATCAACGGTTTAAGGAAAAACTTGTTTGCAATAACTAACGCGAGAAATCCGATTATGTCATATATGTTCGATCGAAATCCATCCGACATTTGTAATTCGCAGCTTAGGATTTATCAGTATTATACTATATGTCACTAGGTATGCCATATTTATAATCTACATGGCAGACGTATGTTCCGGTATTTTCTTCTATTTCTCGTAATTGTTCTTAAAGTACTGTACTGTTAAAACCTATGAGTTGGTGCCAACACGATATATATATATATATATATAGCCATATATATATATATATATCCGTAACCTTGCGTAAAGTTTTTATTTTCAAATTAAAACTATTTAAATCAACCAATTTAGGCACAATTTCATATAAATCGTTAAGAAACCTAACATTTATTATATAATTTTAATATATTCTTATTTGTGCCCTAATTTTTATATTTGGATTAGACTATATTCTTCTAAAATTAATAAACATTACATATAAGAACTAAGCTTTTACATAACGAATCCGTGGAAATATTCTTACTCACGACCAACGTGCCACAGATAGTCATACCGGTATTAGGTGGACACAATCTTGACATGCCGTAAGCTATCAATTACGATGTTCTCGTTGGCTCTGATAACAGCTGCCGCTTGTAGCCTCGTGAAGATGCACTAAATTATGCAAACTTAACAGAAGTATATCTGGCGACCCTAATGTGTTATTAAAAGAGCTTTGTTTGTTTAAATCAAGGTTACGAGCTTGATATGAAAACCAGTCCTATAAATATATATATATATATATATATATATATATATATATATATATATATATATGGCATAAACTAAGCATTATTTAAGGTAGCAGAGCAAATTCATCCAATAGAACAAATTCCCAGATTTTTGCCATGATCGGGGCTCGAACTTGGGAATATTTAATTCGGAGTCTGTGACTTTGCCCATGGCACCACCTCTCCGCATACAACACGCTATTTCAATTACATAATAACTTATTTTTTAGTTGCCTTTCCCTAAATGTTGGCATGTATATATATATATATATATATATATATATATATATATATATATATATATATATATATATATATACTCAAGAACACAAATAGCCATTTGCTTTACGTCAGTATATTCTGTGACAATTTCAGTTAGTTTAACTTTTTATACTGACTTGATACAAACCCTCTAACTTGATAATTGATAACCACAATTAAAATTATTAAGAGAGGCGAAATTTCATCATAACAACCGCAGCAATAACACTCTATTAGTTATATTATCATCGCATTAATTTTATTAATATCGATAGTGTCCACATAAAGTAGTTATCCATTAGTGAAATTTCAATGGCAGTTCATATGACCCCACAGAGGATGAGATTAGGTCAATAGCTTTCTTCATGTCTAAGTCTGCGTCTCAAAACGTTAATATAGGTTTCGCTTTATAAATCCATCCTTATAAATGGCTTATTCTTCAGTTATCTCTAAATTGAAATGAACTTGCGTGATGCTAGCTTGCAAATGTGACAATGTAAGGCGAGCACTTTGAAGTGCATTCCAGGTAGCAGTGTGAAGCCGCAGCTGAATACACATTGAGCAGGCATAGCAGGTGAAACTGAGCGTAATTCAATGGTTCATACAAGGCTAAATGAACCCTCCTAAACGTTTTATGCATAATAGATGAAATAGCCTCATTATCGCACAGTTCATTAATACAACAGGTGAGTCTCGAATGCGAAATAATCCGCCTAATTTTAGTCGTCTATCTCAATTAGTTATTGTTTTTCTCTGTTTTGCTCAACTTCTCTATTTGTATTCACATCAACACACGCACGAAAAAATTCCTCTCCCCCAATATATATATATATATATATATATATATATAGTAGTGTGATAGGGATTATAATAGAAGATGGAATAGAACAAATACAAATATATAAGGTCTCAGTTATAGGCATAGGGCTTGTTTGGTATATGAAAATTCTTCGGTTCATGAATGAACTAGATAATATAGACGCCTACGTTTATGCTTATGTCACGCATGACGTATAATAAAAAAATAAAATGGAACCTTGATAAAATGCACGTGGATAATAGTGCTCTGTGCATGAAGTGTGAAACATATTTCGTGAAGTGGATAATTATCGCCACACGCATACTGTCAATGGAAATTTGGGCTGATAGAAATTATACTACGTATATATATATATATATATATATATATATATATATATATATATATATATATATATATATATATATATATACTAACAAGATATTTCAATTCTGACACACTGTACGCTAAAGCTTGACTACATGTTCCACACAAATCCCAAAGTTTGTTGACTCAACCCAAGTTTGTGGACTTGAAATAAATAAATATTATTCATTAAATAAAGTTTGCTAGCACAAAGCAGACACCAATCCAATTACATTCAACCAGTCGTCAAAAAACAAAGCAAAACTATCGTCAATCACACGTACTGACGCGTTTCGACCTTCCATGATCATCATCAGAGTGCGACGGCAAACTGATTACAATAACCAAACCACAATGCATATACATGGAAAGCAGAATTAGATTTGCGGCCTTCACCTCTAGAAGTCTCGCACACATTTTACTTAACTAGAAATACCAGTCAAACCATCATTTGCTTGTCTTGACTTCATCAGGAAAAACTGTAAGTCTGTGGTATTAATCAAATTATGCGTACATACAGCTGACGAAATCTAACTTACTCTAAAAATGTCTTACTATAAGTTCGAGTCAGATAAAGAATGATAAAGGGGAACTTATGGTGTAACTCACACTTTTCGTCACTCCACTTACTACTACTGAAATTTCTACTACCACTACTAAAGAGTATTAGATAGCAGGATACTAGGTCACTCATTCTTGGTAGGCAGTCGAAACTGTGCAATTCTGAACCCTCCTCATTGATCAGTCTTGTATGAGAAATTCTACCTGCACTAAAGCGCCACCAGTATAGCCCAGTGTGGTATAACTGCACAAAAATCATCACTATGGTGGGACGGTACAGTCCCAATCGACGGAAATAACACATCTAATATCACGTTTCCAAGTGACCGGCCTTGATGGCCTTACTACACATCATGGGAGACAAGTATACAATCAGTACAATAGCATGAAATTTACCAAAAAACCTGGAAGTGGTGTTTAGCGCAAAAGTCGCCATTATTGAAAAAAAACTAAATTAAAGGTAATAAGAATATTTGATAACAATAAGGCAATTCACTAATTAAGAAAATGAAAAACGAATTACGCCACATTCATATCGCGTTCTTTAAAACCCTGTCTCATCTGAAGTATATTTAAAGTCAAATTGCATTTATATACACGACGCACTTAGTGTGTGGTGTTGATAAATGACACGTACATGTGACTGAAAGTAGATTTGCTATATTGTTCGACGACTAGTCAAATGCAATGGAATTGGTGTTTACTTTATGCTCGCAAACTAGATTTAAATAATTTTACCACCAAATGCGCAATCAATGATTGTTTACTGAAGTAAACCTTATAATTTCTCCTCTCAGTCACAAAGAATAATTCATATATAATTTTTTGCGCCTTTTGACGCGTTAACTATTGCCTCGGTCATTATCAGAGAACTTATGACATTTTACAATTCAACATGAAGGAGTTAGATACTGTTTGTAGCGGAGAATTAATATATATATATATATATATATATATATATAGTGTGTGTGTATATATGCAATTGTGTATTAGGTGTAATTCATCAAGTAAAAAATTCGTCCACATATGACCAGAAAGATAAATCAAAGTCAGCCTGAACGGAAAGTATAATCTCGTGCACATTAGTTTTGTTCTTACTGGCGACTCATCAGGAGGAGCCGGTTTTACACTCTGTATCCACTCTATATTTTGGTGGGGAATTTGGGAAAATAGGACTGTACAATTACAACTAAGTTCAAATGGTGAAATAATATTTGGAGTTAATAACTAATTTACACGCGTAAACCCGATTAAAATAATGATTTATACTACCCGTGCAATATTTGGTGGCCTAATTTGTAAGCATCTCACAATATTTGATGTGCCTCTGTTGGTTTACTTGTCACCTCAGGAAAACCTCATACTTTGGACTCGGTCGACATAAGTTATAATATTATCGACGTAATATTGACATCATTTAATTCCACCTTCTCAGAAATTCCTAGTTGTGAAGAACTAATATTTGTGCATTTATTTACTAGGAATAACGGATTTAGTATCCATTTTGCTCCTGTAGAATTGGGAGGTTGCCAATGTCATCCCGTTAAAACTAGATAATCCCACGTACAAAGGTGTTTCATTCTACTCTTACAGTAAAATTCAAGAGTCAACTTCGATATGCAATTATGAGAAGTATGTTCAGGAATTGAGCTTGAATTGTAGGTGATGTAAGAAATTGATTTGGAGTTCCCTTATTTCACACTTCCTCCATGTTTCTTTTTTTCTATTTTGTTTTGGCTTTCAATTTATATACATAACGAGCTGTTCATTTGTTGAGACTTGAGAAGAATAAGAGAAAGAAACGGCTTTTGTATCTGATAACATAGCTTTTTTGTGTACATGTAAAGCGTACTCTAAATTTTAATATGGCTCGCATTCTAAAATAATTTTAAAAATTCTTCCCAGTGCGACCTCGTAGCCTACTCGTTACTTATGTTATATGCTATTGTTGTAAATGGTCTGGGCAACATGTTGTTTATTATAGATTGAACTGCACCCTGAAAATGTAAAATGATACTAGGCTGAACTATGGATACTCCTGCATAAACAAATGGTAATATTTCGATTTTACATAAGTTTCAGGCTAGTACCTAATAATCGCATATTTTAATCAAGTTTGCTGAGTTGAGGTAAGCACTAATCCCATTCATATTTTTTTTTAAATTACAATCAAGCAAAAACACCGACACGTTTGTGGTTCCCTTGGTCATTCTCGGAGCACGACGGAAAGACTACTTACGTGGATCCAACCGCTAACTTTTCCAAAAGTAGATGCTGATGAAAAGGTGTGTAGAGGTTTACACTAAAAAATTCAGAGCAAGGCAATAATTGAACTTTGGCATCCAGCTTTATGATGTCCTGTGAATTTAACGCAATGTTAATCTTTTCATTGGAAAATTTGCTTTCATCATTTTCTTTAGTTTGTGAGCAATTAGTTTGACTGATAGGTGTGCATAAACGGTGAATTTAGCAAGATAATTGTGATTAGATCAATTTTTAACACAAACATGGCTTTCTATGCAAAAATTTATCTGATGTTAACGTCATGTTTTGCAGTCTTTTGTGTTCAGTTGTACATTTACCTATGAAATTGAATTAAAATTACACGCAACGTTGAAAAACAACCAATTTCGAAGCATAGCTTCAAAGATAGGCACACAGTCAAATTTAACATTCTTATGCTTTATATAAAGCATTTTTGGAAATATTTTTATTCCTACAACAAGCCGTTTTAATCAACCAAGCATCAGCGGACCTAAATATTTTCTAGAATTATAGAACTACTTATAAACGTTTATTTAATTAAACGAACATTGGTTGCGCGAAATGTGATAACAGTTATTTAAATCAAAGTTACGATCTTGTCATAATCACCAGTCCCATTATGTATACAATTGTCAGTATAAACTAAGCATTGTATAATAAAGAAAAGGCACTTTATCCAATATATCGCTTTCGTTCGTATTGAGAACTTATCACGTTCTGTCCACAATTTGCCGCGGACAGGGCTCGTACCCGGACACGTCTGCTTCGGAGTCTGTTGCTCTAACCACTGAACCATTCTGTCTCACATAAATGTTCAATTCGTTACAATTTTTCCAAGAAGCGTTGTTTCGGTTCTGTATTGACAAATTTGGAGTGGCTAATTCGAAATTAATGTCTAAAAATATGCTATATATGCTAATCAAATAGGAAAGATTAACCAATAAATATTAGTTAATACATAATTGGAAATTGACTGAAGTGTGCGGCAGTGGGTCTTAGTGATTAAAGCAACAGTCTTTGAAGAAGACGTGCCCAGATTTGATTCCTGTCCGAAACAAACTGTGGACATTACGTGACGAGTTCTCAGTAGGGACGAAACTGGTTCACAGGGTGAATTGTCTTTTGTTCATTACACACTGCTTAGCTTATACTCACAAATCGAATGATATAATAGGACTAGATTTTTCATTAAGATCGAAATTCTGATTTAAATAAGCTATAGACATACGTGTTCTATTCCATTGTATTGTCTTCTGGCCGGAGAGTAATTTGTGATTTACGAAATAGAAACTTACTACAAGGAAATAAAACTCCAAGTCTTACTCGATAAACCATGAAATACGAATACTGAAACTTCAAAATCGATGTAAACTATGCTCGCCAAACTTTTAAGATACAACTGGTATCAATTTATGACACTCGTACGACTAATGCAAATAAATCTAGATAAAACCCGAAACCAAACTTGTACTCTCTTATATATGGAAAATACAATTTACCAATACATGATTGCGCGGGTGGTGGTAACAATTCTTTAGATCAGGTTGCAAGCTTGAAGTAAACACCAATTCCATTGTATTTAACCAATCATCGAACAACATAACAAAACTACCACCAGTCGCGGTAGTTTTGTTATGTTGTTCGATGACTAGTTAAATACAATGGGATTGGTGTTTACTTGAAGCTCGCAAACTTGATTTAAAGAATTGTACTCACTTACTCACGAAACCTCTAACCAAATTAATATATATATATATATATATATATATATATATATATATATATATATATATATATATAATGAATTAAAGTGTAGTGGCGGGAGTTTCTCATGTGTATGTTATCACAACAAACTAGACATTGCGTGATATAGCAAACACAACTGGGCGGTTTATCCTTGATGGGCGCTCTTCAAGTATTTTTCCGATTTTCTGTGACCGAAATTTGAACACGAAATAAGGCAAGTTGTCTACCACACCATTCCATGAACTTTTTAATTTCATACCAACTTCTGTGTTTTGGTAAATCTTTCTCCCGTACGGATCCTGTTCGGAAATTCTGTCAAGTAGTTGATGACTCCGAAAATTACAAAATCAGACTACATGATGAATTGAATTTTTGATATTATGCTGTTTGTTTTATACTGAAAACAAAATATATATTGTCGTTATGTACACAAACACGTATATATATATATATATATATATATATATATATCTCTCTCATATATATATATATATATATATATATATATATATAGCGGTATTGTTTGGCCTAATATTTCAATAAATCCTTATAATCATTGCAGAATGTTCACAGTCTAATTATAATTTTCGATATTATAACACTATTTATTAAATGAAGACGTGCTAGTTACTTGCTTTATTATTCATATAATTGAGGACATGTGAAATCAGCATAAATTGCGTAATCATGCGATAATAACTTGATGACTTAGTAACAATGTTTACTGTAGAGCTACCTGATAATTACTGAAAGTTCTCCTGTGTACTGTAGCCCTCAAGGCAGACGCCGTTTATTTTTCTCATGTGCACACTTTATATGTGGCAATGGACATAAATTGAATCTCGGTGTTTTTAATTGGCATGGTGCAAAATTGTCAAGTACAATGCATGTGAGACAACTAGAGGTGAGAACCGCATAATTAATTTTGTTTTCCATATACATGCATTGCGGTTTGAACCTCGCTAGTCCGTTTGCCTTCGTGCACTGATGATAATGATCATGAAGGTAGAGATGCATCAATATGTGTGACTGACAGCTTTTATGATATATTGCGCGACTTTTTAAATAAAACTGTATGGTGTTTCTATCAAACTCTCAGACATTATTTAAATTCTTGTTATAATCAATCGCGCAGTATATGATAGTTTAAAAATTATACATTCTTACTATACATACTTGCATATAATCATGCTTGCTATATTGATATAAACACCTGATCCATTAAGTATATACATTTGTCAGTACAAACTAAGAATCATATATTGTGCCCATTACAATATACAATTATTAGTTTATACTGACAAATGTGCGTACTTAATGGGCCAGGGCTTTTTATGAAGATCACAACCTTGATTATAGTAATTGTTATCACCGCCTGCGCAACCAATGTTCGTTTAATCATACATTCTTGTTTGCGGAGCTCAAATATATATGCAATTATGAATTAAGTATTGAGTACCTATTAACAATTCTATAAATCAAGTTTACAAGCTTGTAGTAAACACCAATCCTATCGTATTTAACCATTCGTCCAACAACATAACAAAACTACCGCCATTCGCAACGCACTGACGCATTTCGACCTTCCATGATCATCATCAGAGTACGACGGCAAACTGACTACCGAAGGTGAAACCGCATTGCACAGATATGAATAGCAAAATTATATGTGCGGCTCTCACCTCTAGTAATCTTGCATACATTAAACTTGACTGGAAATGTCGGCTGCACAATTTCTATGCAGTCACGAACATTAACTGTTTGTAGCTTTCGCCACACACATATATATATATAGACAATACAATTAAACAATAATTGATTGCGCGGGTGGTGGTTAAAATTCTTTAAATCAAGTTTGCGAGCTTAAAGTAAACACCAATCCCATTATAATTAACCAGTCATCGAACATCATAACAAAACTACCGCCATTCACACTCACTGACGCGTTTCGACCTTCTATGATGATCATCATAGTACGACGGCAAACTGTCTAGCACAAATCAAACCGCAATGCATATTTATGGAAAGAAAAATTTGATATGCGCCTCTCACATCTAGCGGTCTCGTATACATTGATCTAGACTACAAGTTTGATCAAATAGTATCAGAAGGATATGTGAGAGTCAGCATAAAGGAAAGGCGTAATTGCATGTAAAATGCATCTTTTGTTTACTGGTGACAGATCAGTTTGAGCCGGCACTTAGCTCAAAACCATCTATGTATTTGGTCAACTAACTTGTGGCAGTTGGACAATATTTAAAGTAGTAGTACAGTAAATTTCATGATTAATGTATTCTAATGCAACTTTAAAGTGAACTCACTATATAAAATATATGTACAAAACTTGTAATGGTTAACCACAATGTGATTTTGGAGATGAGCTCAATTTCACCACAATTGAGAACAACAATCATTCTGAAAATAAACTTATTTCAGCTTAAATCGACATCAGTTACACACTTGGTATCAAAATAAAATTTCTCGGTTAATAATAATAAATTACATAAGTGGCTAAAATCAACTCTAATTGAGGCGTAGTTCTGTTAATTACACAAAAAGAATAAAATCGGGTAATTAAGCACACCGCCTAATCTGTGTGACAATTTTAGGTAAAATAAGTAGAATACTTGTCATATCAAAAGAAACGTGGTCCATAGAAATACTAAGTTCAGGTCTATCGGCTAGCGAACCATAACGAGTCGTACCAGCAGTGCTATCAAGAACATTGCTGATATTGAACGCATACAAATATCACTGAAGGATGAAACCGGTCTACTTGACAAACGGCCTTTTCTACATTATTCAATGCTTAGTTTAAACAGCAAATGTATACATATAAGAGAACTGGTATCTATAGCAAGATCGAAATCTTGATTTAAATCATTTTTATTACAGCCCGCGCAACCAATTTGCATTTAATTACATGAATGTTCAATTCGGTGAAACTTCCCCAGGTAGCGTGATGTCTGTTCTATATTGACAGATTGTGGGTGGCTGGCTCTAAACTAATGCTATAAATTCTCAACCTAAAGGAAAGGATAACAAAGTAACATTAGTTAGTATATTACTGAAAATTCTTTGTAGCGTACAGCATATAGCTCAGTGGTTCGATACACAGGCTCCAATGCAGATGTTCTCACGTTCAGGACCTGTTTGCAAAAATAATCTGGACAGTACGTGAAGAGTTATCAAAAAGTACGAAAACGGTCTACTGGATGAATTGCCTTTTCTGCATTATGCAATGCTTTGTTTATACTGACAAATTTATGTACATAATGGAACTGACGTTAACAGAAATATCGCAGTCTTTATTTAAATAATTGTAATCGCCGCCCACACAACAATATGTTCGGCATATTTCAAATTCACCTGGTTTGGAAATGAATATTATTGGAAATGTTTTCGGCTTGTTCCGAATAGTTCGTTCCTTTGTATTTTGTGTTAAGTATAAATAACCTTGTATTTTTTCATTGGTAAACAATCAGTCAAATCTATATAACAAACTCGGCAGCTATATATAGTGTATAAATGAACAATATTGGACCGTACAAATTCCGATACACATCCATTTTTCGCTGGTGCTTTTTTTATGTACAAACATCATTTTTTAGATAGTTAAACGAACAGTGGCTGCACGGGCGGTTATAACAATCACTATAACCGAGATTGCGATTTTTATATAAACACCTGACACATTAAGTACATACATTTGTCACAATAAAGTAAGAAGTATATAGTTAATTGCATTCTCTACACTATACAATTCTTAGTTGATACTGATAAATGTATGTACTTAATGGGTCAGGTTTTTATATCAAGATTGCAAACTTGATTATAGTTATCATTTTTTAGATACTGTTTGCGGTGAAGAACTAATATATATATATATATATATATATATATATATATATATATATATATATATATATATATATAAGTATGTATTATGGTGTTGCGAACCTAGTAATAAATTAGTTCAGTTGTGACCAGGGATAAACCAAAGGCAGCATGAACGGAAAGTATAATCTCATGCACATTCGTTTCGTGCTTACTGGCGACTCATCAGTAGGAGCCGGTATTACGCCCTTTAACCACTACATATTTGGGTGAGGAATGTGTAAACCTGCAGTACATGAGATAATATTTTCCATTCACTCTGTCTTTGGTTTATACTTCTGGTCATATTTGAACGAATTTGTTACTAGGTGCGCAACACCTAATACACAAAAACATCTATTTTGTCATTTTTGTATTAATTCATTTAGTAAATATTTCGGATGATGTGTTCCCTTTGAAAGGCATACGGATATCATCCCTGACGTCTTGAGGCTTGGTATGGTTTCATTTTTTGTTATGTTTGCTTATACTTTATATTTGCTTTAAAAAGTCTTCGGAATACCTTGTTTCTAAGTGGTTTAGAGTACCGGTATTTATTTAATTAAATGAAAATTGATTGCGCGGGCGGTGATGTCATTTACTATAATCAATTTCTGTGATATTGATTTTAACGCTTGACGCTTTATGTACATACATCGCAAAGATAACTCAAAATATTGATTGAAGCAAATTCGAAGAATAAACAACAACATATGCAAGAAAGCGACACACATCCAGAGAATGATGTATACCAGCATAACTCTCCAAAGAAAAGGATCATCGGAAATATCTACTCAACGAGGTAGAAATCACCACATTCTTGGATTCCTAATACAAAAATAATGTACGAATATTTTAGTTGTTTATTATGTATTACGTGCCCAGTAACAAATTAATTCAAATCGGGATATAACCATGTCAACTGATTTGCTTTATTTGTTTGTTGTTAAAACTTAGGAAGTTTTTTTGAACTGATGAAGAACATCGACAAGGTATCAGACAAAATTGCATCAAAAGAATTGACTTTTGATAACCCTGTGTTAGTCACAACACAGACTGGGTAATTATTAAATTTCCAGTCTGGTTTGTCTGGACACATGTAAACATAAACGGAAGTTTACTTATTCCTGTATCGCACAAATCGATCTAGAAAACGTGTTTTATATCGAAGATAAGACAGTTCATTCAAGGCGTTTTGCATTCTAGCGTGTAAATTTAAAAAATATAATTGAAAGCGTAGCTCTTTAACTATGTTTTTCTTAAAAATTAAAGGATTTCTGGGGATCCAAAAATCGAACCTACATTTAAAATTGCTTATTAGAAGGATACCGTTTGCAAAAATATTAGTGGATAAATCGCACATTTGTTAATGCACGGGTTGTAATAATAACTAACAAAATTGATTAACAAGATTCAAATAATTAACATACTACGTCGAACCATCCACTGATGACAATTATACCAGTATATTATCAGGAAATGTTCCAAAATTCTTTAAACCAAGTTTGTTTGCTTAAAGTAAACACCAGCCCTATTGCTTCTAAACCAGTCGTCGAACAAAATAGCAAAATTACCGCCAGTCGCACGCACTGACGCGTTTCGACCTTCCACGATCATCATCAGAGTACAATGGCAAACAGACTAGCGAGGATCAAACCGAATTGAATATATATGGAAAGCAAAATTAGATATGCAGCTCTCAACTCTAGTAGTCACGCATAAATTTTACACGACTGGAAATTTCAGTGCGTGTGACTGGCGGTAGTTTTGCTATGTTGTTTGACGACTGGTAAAAAACAATGGGACTGGTGTTTACTTCAAGCTCGCAAATTTGATTTAAAGAATTGTTACCACCACCCGCGCAAGCAATGATTGTTTAATTGTATTTGCCTATATATATATATATATATATATATATATATATATATATATATATATATATATATATATCTGTGTGGCTGCAAACAGTTAATTTTCGTGACTGCATAGAAATCCTGCAACCGGCATAATGAAGCAAGCTTGCTTAATTAGTTTGATTTGTTAAACTAGTGAGAATGGACCAACTGAGAAAGGCAGCCGCGATATTTTGTTGAAGAAAGAAAACTACTGGAAAATCCAGTTTCGCAAAAATATTTTACTTTTAAGTCAATAGATTGATAGGAAATCATTGTACGCTGAACACCACGTTCGATGTTGCGTTCAATTAAGATCTGCAATGAGTCGGTATAGCAATAATATTGTTATCATTTCAAATTTATGCAAACAAGATACATATTTATGATTCAATGGCCACATTTTATTAAAAAAATTCTCAGTAATAGCACATTCCATTCAATGGTTATTTCTCAGTGTTTAAATCAATAAACCACTCATAAGCATGCAAACATATCTAGGAATAAATACAGGAATGCAAACAAACATATTTGCGTGTATGCATATGCGTATCCATAACTTTATCTTCCATTCAAATAAAGATGCAATTCAGTTTTCAAGAGATTCAGTTCCAACTAATCACCCCTCCTTTCATGTACATTTCACTTTAAAAGCGACATGTGCGATCGTGACAACCAGCAAACAGAAGCAGTTGAGGAAGACGGTAACTGTGTTACGCAACAAACCAGTGTTGAGCATAATTTATGATACTTCAAACAAGTTGTACAATACATCTGCATACTTTCAAATACACCTACAAATGGTAACCATTCTCAATTATAAATGTTGTGAAAAATGTTAAAAACAGATTGGACTCAGAAAGTGGGAACTCGAGAAGACCAGAGCATTGTAATCAGACCATAGAAACACACGCGAAAACGTGCAGTGAAAGGAAGCCTTCCCACGTAGAGCGTACGCACAGTTCTGCATAGCATGATGTAAATTAATTAATGAAGAAAATGAATTTTCACATAATCTAAGTGTACTTAAAGCAAGAAACACTTATACTGTAGTTGAGAGCGAAGATGATTATGATGAAAATGATGTCAATGATAATCCTATTAATGATAACGATTAGAATAAAAATGATGATAATTCTGTTCGTTACAATTCATGTTCTCACACCGCATAATTTTGAGATGTACTCGTTAACTAAAATGGACCTCACTCATCATTGTGTTGTGAAGCTATATAATTAAAAGTAGACCGTCATGATTATATTCATATCACGCCGAATGCCTATATCTATCATTTTATTCATTTTTTCTAGTATTCCTGTCAATTCATTCAGATTAATCTGTAATTTTTTAGTTACATAATAATAAATTGACAGAATTTACAGCTTTAACCTTTTAGTGCATTCATGCAAGAAAAGCTTGGCTCAGTGGTTAGAACACCAGATTCCAAAGTAGACGTGCCCAGGTTCGAGCCCTATCCGTGGAAAATTCGGACCAGTACGTGATGAGTTCCCAATAAGGACGAAACCGGTCTACTGGATGAATTTCCTTTTCTACACTAAGCAATTCTTATTTTATGCTGACCAATGTATGCTTTAAATGGGTCTGGTGTTTATATCAAGTTCGCAACTATGATTATAATAGCATTCATGCACAACTCTGGACATTTGAAACGCGCCAGTATGTGAAAGTTAAAATTAACATGGGGCTTGTGTTGGTTAAAGTACTCGGATTTCCCCCTGAAATATTATAGATATGCGAGACTGCTAGAGGTGAGAGACGCATATCTAAATTTGATTTCCATATATATTCAATGCGGTTTGATCCTCGATAGTCAGTTTGCCGTCGTACTCTGATGATGATCAAGGAAGGTCGAAACGCGTCAGTGCGTTGCGGCTGGCGGTAGTTTTGTTATGTTGTTCGACGACTGGTTAAATACAATGGGATTGGTGTATACTTCAAACTCGCAAACTCGATGTAAAGAAATATTATTGATTTATATGCTTTTCTTGCGGTGAACTAATATTATTTATTATTATCATCCAATATTTGTTAAGTATTCCATACCTAGAAACAATTAGGTATATATTGGTCGTTGCGAAGACCTGATATATATTTAAATTCGTATGAGGTATTGCGAAACTATTAACCACTTATTTCAAAAAGAATCAGAAGGATAAACCAAATTCAAAATAAACTAAAGGTATGCTCTCATTCACACACGCGTTTAGTGCTTATTGGCGACTCCTCAGTTAAAGCCAATAATACGCCTATTCCCATATTTTATTTGGTCAAGTAATGTGGGAAAATTGGACGGTATAGTCTCCTATAAAAATGTATATACAAGTTATAAAGGGGTTAATTCGTATAGTCTTCTTTACATATCCTTCTGGTTTTATTTGAACTAATTTGTTTCAATGTACACATTACCCAATATGAAATTGCATACATATCAGTTCTACGCAACAATCAATATAAAACTATTAAATTTTTATTTATAATTATTCTCATGAAATGTTTTACTGATATCGATCAAGACAAGAGTGTATGGATTTTCTGGAGTAACAAGAGTTCAGAAGAAATTGCAATTCTAAATTTTGGTGATCTTTGGCATGCTTGAAATCCATTGTTTTGGTTCCAAGTACAGGTTTGGTAGTTTGAAATCCATTGTGTTGGTATACTGCACAGCCTTGGTATGTATCTTATATATATATATATATATATATATATATATATATATATATATATATATATAGTTAACTTAGAAGTCGTATTGTCGAAGACCGTCTTATGTTGATCCAATTTTCTGCTTGATTTCACATCCTTACCGTTGTACCTTTTACCTGTTCAAATATGTTGTTGATATTGGGTGCAGAATCGGCTTCTACTGATGAGCCCCCAGTAATGATGAAACGCATGCGTAGATGAGATTATACCTTTCGTTAATACTGACTTTATTATATCCTTCTGGTGCCAATTGAACTTTTAAATCGGCAAAATTATTTGTCACTTAAGGAGTATTGCCTTATTTATCGCCTTGGTGGTTTTTTCATGTTTGCTTTTGCATTTGTCCAGGGAGATGTTTAACACTCATAATAATCTCCGCCATTCCTGTGTGTTGCGTGATCTGCAGTCGCATTTGAAATTACAAGAGTCTGCTTTCTTTATTTGTTAAAACTATCAGTGCCATCAACGATGCCTTTCATCATTTCTAACTTATTAAACAGTGTTGGCACCTCTTTTGTTCGATGATTTTGTCGCACTCAACCCTCCGATTTTTTAGAAAAATTGCGCGTAGCTAAAGCCATTGCACTTAAAATTTTGTAATAAAAATAGAGAAAGAAAAATTGCCGTAATATCGACCAAATAACTAAAACAGAGGAGCTCTTCCCAAATGTCGGTTGTATTTTGTTCAAAATGACGGAGAATATATTGCTGGTCTACAATGTTGCATATTTTGGACGTGGTTTAGTTGATAGTGAAATAGCAGATGTGTAAAATAAGGCATGTTTCGATATTGCACTAAAGTTATTTGACATCATGACTTACTTAAAGAATTTAATTTGATTGAAGGCAAACGTGAGGCGTCTAAGTTATTTCTGGAACTCATACTTTGACACCGTTTGTACCTTAAACAATAATTGATTCCGCGGGTGGTGGTAACAATTCTTTAAATCAAGTTTTCGAGCTTAAAGTAAACACCAATTCCATTGTATTTAACCAGTCGTCGAACAACATAACAAAGTGCGTTGCGGCTGGTGGTAGTTTTGTTATGTTGTTCAACGACTGGTTAAATACAATGGAATTGGTGTTTACTTCTCGCTCGCAAACCTGATTGAAAGAACCGTTTGCACCTTGTTTGGCCTGATGTCAGGCATTTTCTTTCATGTGTAAATCCGAATTTCCCGTTATTTGATTGAAAAAATTCTCATTGCAGAAGCAAATTCTTTTTAGAGATAATGCTTCTGCTTGACTGCACAATGATCTGCTCCTGAAACCCGAGGGGTCGGCAAAGTTGTTTGACACAAAATTATCAACAACTCAGCTGTTAGGCACATAAATCGTATTACAGCACATAATCTTCAAACAAAACACTGCATTAAACGAACATTGGTTGCGCGGGCGTTGATAACAATTATTAAAATCAAGGTTGCGGTCTTGATATAAGCACCTGACCCATTAATTACTTACATATGTCAGCACAAACTAAGAATTGTATAGTGTAGAAGAGGCAATTCATCCAGTAGACCGGTTTCGTCCTTATTGGGAACTCATCATGTACTGGCCAGAATTCGAACCCTGTCCGCGGCAAAACCTTGCCAGTATATGATGAGTTTCCAATAAGGATGAAACCGGTCTACTAGATGAATTGCTTTTCCTAGACTATAAAATTCTTAATTTATATTAATGGGTCAGGTGCTTATATCAAAACCGCAACCTTGATTATAATAATACACTGCATTATTTGAATCAAGTTTGCGAGCAAACAATAATTTTTTGATTGAATAACTTATATTCATATAGCAAAGATTGCAAAAGGTTATGTGCATGAGTGCATAGAAATGCTGCAACCGTAATGTAAATGTTGTGGTAGCCCATTAGATGTGAGAGTTGCATATATAGTTTTCTATGCCTTATTTATGAATTGCGATTTGATCCTCGTTAATCAGTTTTACGCCGTGCTCTGCTGATGATCATGGAAGGGCGCAACGCATCAGTACGTGTGACTGACGGTAGTTGTGCATTTTTGCGATTGGATAAACACAATGGGATTGGTGTTTATCTCGACCTCGCAAACATGATTTAATGAATGGCTGTGAACACACAGGCGCAATCAATAATTATTTGAATGCACTGTATGTCTTGCTAATTTTGCAGTCGTAATTAAATATCTTCATCTTATTAGCCATGTGTCTATGTACGTCATTGATTTCGCTAAAATATGGTCAGTAATTGATTATGTAATTTGGGAACTAATTTCTTGCTTCTTTACACAAGTGAAAGACACTGTAAATTTTATAAAACCTTTTTCTCGAAATACAGCTAAATACTGTTTGTTGCGAAGAACTAATATATATGCAAGTATGTATTAGGTTTTGCGAACCTAGTAACAAATTAGTTCAGTTGTGACAAGAAGGATAAACCAAAGGCAGTATGAACGGAAAGTATAATCCCATTCACATTCGTTTCGTGCTTACTGGCGACTCATCAGTAGGAGCCGGTATTACGCCCTTTAACCACTATATATTTGGTAGAAGAATGTGGAATAATAGGACGGTACAATCTCCTAGATATCTTCCATACATGGTGTCTTTAATAGCCAATTCTGATTCTAGTTAGCCAAACTTAAAGTAGTTTGATGCAGAATTAACTAATGCGTTCGTTCTCCGTCAGAAGCTCTGTTGCTTTTTTAGTTGAAGGTTATTACACTTATTAGGTTGTTTACTATGAGTACAAATTTTAGAATATTAATGAGCAGAATTTGTTAAAATGAACAAACAATTTTTGCGTTAATAATTAGTTAATGAGGAGTGCTAAATAATTCAATAGTCTGCATTATTAATTGAGGAAATACGCCGCGGGCAATTTAGAATAAGTAATGCTGATTTATAATACAACATGCACAGTATGCAAATAGATAATTCATCAACTCGACTACGGTTTCTAGTTTTCAGGTAAATCCACGGTAGATTCCAGGGTATCAGTCAATTTCTAATCAAAAGAATGGATTGTTCATAGGGACAATGCGAATCCCCGACACCACATAAGTTAAAGCCTTCCCTCAGCAAAATAACTTCGCAAGTAATACTAAACTTGGCATCAATTGTGTATATATATATATATATATATATATATATATTATATATATGTATATATATTTGTCGGTATAAAATAAGCATTTTTTAATGTGAAAAAGATAGTTCATTCAGTAAACCGATTACCTCCTCGGGAGTAACTCGGCAATTAATGTCGAGAATTTGTTGCGGACTGGGCTTGAAACATTACTCGATGCGGTCCCAATAAGGATTGAACCGGTTTTTTGTGTTTTGAAGCCATAAAATTAAAAATAGACCGCCACAATTAACTTTATATCACACCGAACGCCTATATCTATCATTTTATTCAAATTGTCTGGTATTCCTATGAATGCATTCAGATTAATCTGTAATTATTTATTTATATCACCAGAAATCGACAGAATTTACAGCTTCAACCTTTTGATGTATTCCTGTAGAAAAAGATGGCTCAGTGGTTAGAGCACCAGATTGCCAAGCAGACGTGCCCAAGTTTGAGTCCTGCCCGCGGCAAATTCTGGCCAGTACGTGATGAGTTCCCAATAAGGACGAAACTGGTCTACTGGACGAATTGCTTTTTCTACACTATACAATTCTTACTTTATACTGACATATGTAAGTAATTAAAGGGTCAGGTGCTTACATCAAGATCGCAACCTTGATTAAAGCTAATTGTTATCAGCCCGTGCAACCAATGATCATTTAATTGTATAAATGCTCGATTCAATTCCACGTCCCCGTGTACTGTGGTTTCTGTTCTATATTGAAAGATTGGGGATGGTTAGTTGGAACTTTAGGTCTAAAGGATGCCATATAGACTCCACCTAAAGAAATGCTGACCAAAAATTCTGGTTTGTATATAAACGAAAGCTGAGTGAATCTTGCGGCAGGGTGGCTCAATGGTTAGAACAACAGATTAAGAAACAGATGTGTCCAGGTTCGAGTCCTCTCCGCAGCAATTTCTTGATAGTATGTAATGAGTTTCCAATAAGGACAACCCCGTTCTACTGGATGAATTTCCTTGTCTACATTATACAATATTTAGTTTTTACTGAAATATATATATGTACATATTGTGACAGTTTTTTATATCAAATTAATTTAAATAATTTTTATTACCACCCGTTTAGTCAATGATTGGTAAATTTCTTAATTAAACCAGTTTAAATTGCATATATATATATATATATATATATATATATATATATATATATATATATATATATATATAATTTTCATTCAATTTTCGCATTTAACATATTGGTGTAGGGCACTAATATTTAGCTACCCCCTGAATTGAAGGAGTGTGCACTGAATTTGATCTGTAATCAACATATTAATTATATGGCTTTCTGACTTAACCACAAAAGTGTTTACAGGTGTTACTCTTCTGTGGTATGTTGCCTATTATCTCTGTGAGCAATTCCATCATAAGCCTCAGTAATGATGGCGAGAATTTCAACTTGTTTCTGCTTGACTGATTATTCATTTGTTAGATTTCTTCGTGGTCCTTCTATATTATACTTTGCTATCGTGACTATTAGTTAATGCGATCCAATCAAAGCGACTCTCAGAGTGTCTTTCAACCGTGATCGTGTTTCATTATGTCAAGCAAAGTAGAGATCAACTTATTCTCCCCACCTCCACATTCAGAAAAAGAATTTGAAATAATTTACCCATCTGCGTCATATTTTTTTATGTAAACAAGTAATGACAAATAATATTCGAGATTTTTTCCTGGAAATATTCTGCTCCTACCTTGTTACACACCCAGTATTTGGACTCCGTTTACGGTCATTTGAATCAAAGAAGTGTAGAACAAGCCTTCGTCCATAAGTAGGCCAGTTCATGCATATGATTCGAGTTAACTTTTAAAGATATAACAGAAGACAACTGCTATGAGTACTGTTATAAATATTATTGACAACTTACAAATTATCTAAGCAGTATGCTTCTTGTGAGCTCCGTTTAATGTGCATTGGAAAATATTAACGACTGCTTCCACGTTTAAGACAAGCCTCTTTCGTTAATCATCCGTCCTGGCTGAATTAAAATCTGGCTATTAAGCTTGTGTTTGAGCCCATGGAAATGACAGATACAATGCGACGTGCTGACAGCTGAATATTGAAGAACTTAATTGATCGATGCCAATATACGAGCATGCCCATAACTATATATATATATATATATATATATATATATATATATATATATGGGGTTAACAGAGAGGAGAGTGAGAATATAATTGAATGGATTATAACATTTTTCAACTTCATAACTAATTAGCGCATCGGCTAGGATTTCTAAACATCAGCACAGGACTAACATATTAAAGGTAACAATGACTGTTTGGAGTTAGATAATTAGACACAAATACTTCATATAACGTGGTGCTCCCCTAAGACAAATGCGAAAATAATCCGTCATTTGCAACAATTATAACTAAATAATTTATCCATCAACCTCATACAGATTTAAATCGAATTTGCACTGACAATATTTTGTATAGCATTTTTAAACTTATTTGGTTTAAATCAAATCGGACTGACGACACACGGTTTATCTAAGATTATTATAAATGATGAAATATACGAGAAACAAATTTAAATCATTTGGAGTATCCATGGTTTTCTATTGTGGGCGGTATATTTGCAATATCAATTCCGCATAGATCCGACTGATCCCCAATTCCAAGTACGCATTAAGTTCGTCTCCATGGTGGCTGGATGATGATTGGTCCGCTCACTCGAAAGCTTCCAAATCATTCGCAATGATCATTCGAAACCAGGTACGATCTTATCTTCGGTGACCGGCGGTGGTTAATAAGAATGACGGGGAAGCTTTTGGAGTGAGAGGACAAATCAGCACCCAACCACCATGGAGACGAACTTAATGCGTACTTGGAAATGAGGATCGAACGGATCTATGCGGAACTGATGGTGCAAATCTACCGCCCACGAAAGAAAGCTGTGGATACTCGAAATGTGATGATCGCACTGCACAATTCAATACAACAACGTTCAAAGTTTTAATAAGGATTTCAAAGATATATACATTTTAAGTATATATATATATATATATATATATATATATATATATATATATATATATATATATATATATATATATGTCTATTCGTTTCGTTCTTACTGGCGACTCATCAGTAGGAGCTTTGGTATTACTTAACCACTACATATTTGGATGAGGGATGTGGATAATAGGACGGTATAATCTACTAGACGAATGCGTAAACCTGTAGTAAAATAGCTAACATCGTAAAGTCTCGACAACTGTCAGTTAAAAATAAATATTGCGTCGGGTGGCCAAGCATATTCCATCAGAAGACCGGTTTTGTTCTTCTTTTGATCTCTTCAATTAGTGTCCAGTATTTTCCGCGGACAAGAGTGAAATTGAGGCACATTTGCTCCGGAATATTGGACTGTCCACTGCGCCACCCATGCCGCATACTAAGCACAATATAAAGTCGCATATCATCTTACCTGTTAGGTTAGCAGAGTGTTCCAGGCACAATAGCAAATGTGCGACTGTACGAGTCCCATTCGCGGCAAAATCTAAAAAAATACTTAAAATGTTCGCAATAAAGGAGAAACGGGACGACGGGATGAATTTCCGTTGCTGCCCAGTGCAATTTTTAAATTCTGCTGACGAAATATATGTAATCAAAATCTTGCCAATATACATAAAATCAGTATATATATATATATATATATAGATATATATATATATATATATATTCCAAAGTTTCAGTCGACCATGTATGCGCATATATGTTATTATTAAATATTATATTATTAATAAATATGCCTTCACATCTTAGACATAAAATCATATCCGCAAGAACATAGCAAGTAATTAATGGGTCAGGTGCTTATATCAAGATCGTAACCTTGATTATAATAATTGTTTTCACCGCCCGCGCAACCAATGTTCGTTTAACATAGCACCTGTTTTTCATATATATATTTATATATATATATATATATATATATATATATATATATATATAATGGGATTGGTTTTATAACAAAATCGCATTCTTGATTTAAATAATTATATATTATATGTTATGTTAAAAATAACTGCGAGTGAACCCGGTTCCGCGAATAAGGCCTGGACAAATACCGGTCTGCCTTTCTGCGAAGGTTAAGGCAACGGTGCATCCCGGCCAACTTGTCTTAAATGTAACTGAGAATGTGAGACCGATTGCGATATTAAAACGAAAAATGATTAGAAACATTATATGAAACATTTGCCTAAAACCGACAATAATTTTTTTGTATTACGAAAACCGATATACGTTCCCGGTAATGCACACAGTGATAATTCATTTTTAATCTGTGTGAAATCCAATGGGACAAAAACGTATTTGAGACAAATAAAGTATTAATCAGTGAACCGAGATAATGTCCAGTTTGATCGAACACTGTGAAGGTGTACTGCCGGAATGAGTAGTCGTTATTGAAGACGATTCCCAAAATACAAGTATTTAACAAAATTACAACACAAAAAGCTCCGTGTTGCGAAAATATGAATAAATACATTCCAAGTTATTGTCCCACGCATCGCTGTCGTTTTTAAACAGAAATATGTTAATTATTTAAATCAAGGTTGCGATCTTGATATAAAAACCTGTTCCAGTATGTACATACATTTTTCAATGTAAACTAAACGTTTTTTGATGAAGAAAAGACAATTAATCCAATAAGTTGGTAAACTCTTTATTCCTTTACATTTCCAGGTGAACAACTTGTTTTTTTAACTGATTGATGGATTCTCACTGGTCCCGTGACCCTGAAGCTGTCCTCAATCCATCAATCAATTTAAAAAAAACAAGCTGTACATCTAGAAATGTAAAGGAGTCAAGATTTTACCGACCTAAGAACGCTATCAGTTGTCATGCAACGGTAAATTTTGTTATCAGCTCGAACGATGATAAGGAACATAAAAATTCATCCAGTAGACTGGTTTCGTTCTTATTAAGAACCTATCATGCACTGTCCAGGATTTGCCGCGGACAGGGCTCGAGCCTGGGCATGTCTTCTTCAGAGTCTTATATTCTGACCACTGAGTCACACTGCCACAAGTTACACACAATTTTCAATTTTATACCAACTTATATCTCTTGGTTAGTCTTTCCTGGGGATGTGATATTGGATTGCACATTTATATAATTAATAGAAGAATTGTTGCGCAGGCGGTGATAATATATTTAAGTCGATGTTGCGATCGGAATATAAACAGCTGTCTCATTGTGTACAAGCATTTCTGGGCATAAACTAAAAATTTTATAATATAGAACAAGCAATTATCCCAGTAGACCGACTGTGTCTTTATTTAGAACTCATCACACAATGTCCGGAATTGGCCGCGGACAGGGCTCGAACTCTTGATACATCTGCTTTGGAATTTGGTGTTCCAACCACTGAGCCACCCTGCCGCGTACTACACATAATTTTCAGTTATATACTAACTTGTTTCTTGGTTAGTCCTTCTTTTATGTGGAGCCTATATGGCATCACTTTAGACCAAAAGTTCTAAATGCTACACCCCACACAATCTGTCATTATATAACAGATACCACGCTACATTTGTTGCAGTGATAACAATTATTTGAATGAAGTTTGCTATCTTGATATAAACAACAGACTCATTGTATACATACCCTTGTCAGTATAGAATAGGGATTGTATAAAAATATTATTACACAAATATATTAAAATGTGATGTTATAGGTGCATAACTGGAAGAGAAATGAGCCTAGCCTACAGCAAAGAATATGGCTTTATACAAGGTAGCGTGAATTGTTGTATTGACGAATTGGGCGCTGAGATAAAACAGTTTATTTCATTCTGTTTTGTCTATGAGTTAGTCTCTTCTGTTCTGGGCAAGCAACAGACGCTCAACGGTAACCACATCCATAAGATCATTCACTTTTATTCGCATTCTAATAAGGCTCTCTACAACGAAGTGCCAACAGATGACCAGCATAAATGAAAACTTATAAATCAAAGTGTTTATAGTTACATGTACGCTGTTAACAATCCAGATATGCGGATATAATTTAACTTGGATACGAAGACGTTGGTCGTTTCCGGGTGGTAATGATATACCCAAATAAACCAACAGAATTAATAAATTGTAGATTCAGCTTATATACAGGTTTTAAGTTGCGGATAACGAGCATATATACACACATGTATTAGGCGCGACACATCTTGGACCATTTAGGACAACAACTATATAGAAGACGTCATATCATCGGGATATGCGCTTTATAATTGAGGAAAACTCATCATTAGGAAGCAGAACCAATTCCTAAATCTTCTGTTTAGATTTTGTTCACCATATATATGCATTGCGGTTTGACACTCGCTAGTCAGTCTGCCGTCGTATTCTGATCATGATCATGGAAGGTCGAAACGTGTCAGAATATGTGAATGACAGTAGTTTTGCTATGTTGTTCGACGTCTGGTTAAATACAATGAGATTGGTGTTTACTTCAATATCGCAACTTTTTATAAAGAATTTTTGCCACCACCCGCGCAATCCAAGATTGTTTAATTGTATTACCTCCTTGTATTTGTTTAAATTATCTGGTACAATTGGACAGTGCAATCCTGTTATGTGTCTATGTATTAACACAATAGTAGAGTCAAATTCATCTAAATACTCTAATAAAGTGACTTTAATGTCAGCTGATCATACATAATATATGATAAACATGTAAAGGGTGCCAAGAAAAAGATTTTGGAAATAGGAAAATTTTAATAACCGCTCTAAACACCTATGACTCCCGGCCTCGTTAAACATCAGTTATTATATTTTCGTGGGAATCATGAAATCATTAAATGAAACATGAAATAGTTGCATGTACTTGATTGTAGAGAGTTTTTATTTAAGTTTTGGTTAACTTAAGTTTTGTTAAAATAGTACCAGAATAAGCACCAGAGTCAGCATGAAAAAAAATCTTTATCTTATTAAAACATGTGTTTCTTGCTTACATACGTCCTGGTATTATAAGACATTATCACACCCAAAACTCATTATATATGTGATCATGAAATGTCTGGTTAAGTCGACTAAAAGTTAAGTCTTTAGCAATGCGACTCTGAGACCAACTTTGATGATAAGTATGATATTTATAAGGTGTACCAGCACTTTAAATTAAGATATAAGCGAAATTTAAATGCAGCTCACTTCCAGTATTCTTAGTTCTACATGAAATATCTCGCTACTGGGTCAATTATGCCTAGCACATAACTTAATGGCACTTTTATTTTGATCAACAAATTTAGAACTCATATTGATAAGCACAATGTAAGTAAAAATAAGTTGTTTGTATATGAAATCGGTTTTGCCATATATATTTAGATAAAAGTTTTTTTTACTTCCACCTCCTGGGGCACAGGTAATGGACTCAGCTGCTATTGGAAGCCAACTACATGGCAATTTTCAAGTAGCTGCGAAAAACTGCTTGTGTTATTTTCGCGTTATCCTACTAAAAGTTACCACATGAAGTGGAAGATGTCTCCATACAATAGGCAATCACAATGGACTTTTGTTGCTAAGAGTAAACCAAATTCAAATTGAAAATATTGCTGTGGTATTTTATACACATCACATAACGATTGGGATTATAAGAGGTGAAAGCTGTCAAATGCAAGTAAGTACATTTGTGTGAGCCTGGCAAATCTTTGTTAGAGAAATTAAAAGCCCATAATTCAAATTATCACAAATTTTTACCTGATTCGTTTTGCGACTAACAAGTATATTTCACAATTATTTTCTTTGGCAGACATATTGAGAATAACTCTATCGGTAGTCCTTATCGGTCCACAGTATACTTGAACAATCACTGATTGCGCGGGTGCTGGCAACAATTCTTTAAATCAAGTTTACGAGCTTGAATTAAACACCAATCTCATTTAACCAGTCGTTGAACAACATAGCATAACTACCGTCAGTCACACGTGCTGACGCGTTTCGACTTTCCGTGATCATCATCAGAGTACGGCGGACAACTGACCAGCGAGGATCAAGCCGCAATGTACATACATGGAAAGCAAAATCATTTATGTAGCTCTCACCTGCACTAGTCTCGCATAAAATTGTACTTGACTGGAAATGTCGTCTGCAATTTCTACGCAGTCCCGAGCAGTAATATATATATATATATATATATATATATATATATATATATATATATATATATATATATAATGATATAAATGAAAGATAAATCGCCATTATCCACTTTGGTATTGTGTTTTTCTTCTTATTTTGAAATATACTGTGTAATATATATATATATATATATATATATATATATATATATATATATATATATAGGTAATACAATTAAACAATCATTTATTGATGGAACTAAAATAATTAGTTAAAGATACTTAAAGATAGGATAATTTTGTACATATAAAATTATTTAATAGATGTTGCGCACCTAGTAACAAATTAGTTCAAATAGGACCATAAAGATAAACCAAATTCAGCATGGACTGAAAGCATGATCTCCTGTGCACTTTCGTTTCGTACATTCTGCCAATATTCGCCATATATCTACTATATATTGGCTGAGGAATGTGGGGCAATTGGAGGGAACAGTCTCCAATTCGAATGTATAAACCTGTAGTAGAAAAGTTAACTGATAAACTATTTTAATTAAATTTTGAATTTTAATTGTCAAAATAGTTAATAAATTATTTAAACTGTCAGTTTAAGATCCTCATCTTTCCACTAATAAAGCCTAAACCAGAGGATCGTTTATTTCGGTTTTAGTGCAGATCTGAAGACCGGTCATTATGATGTACTTCAAGTGCAAATCGATTTTTGCCAACAACGGCTCAACACAGTCATTATTTGTACTCTGGTGTTAACCAAACTTTATCAGTTCGTGTATTCGACGGTGGTTCAACTATTCGCTACGAAAGGTAAAAGAGTGGTTTAGCATTTCTAAAGTATCTGGCAGCATGAAATAAATAGCCTTGATTTATATTAGCTCAATTAAATTGAGCAAATACTGACAGAAACCGATGATGTGATTGACGTTACGGTGAGGGGGGTTATCTACGTGGCAACTAGATGGGTGAGCTGCAATTCAGCAAATATCCACAGCCTTAAATACAGCCAGTGTTGTAATGGTGCAATTGCATGTATCCAACATTGGTTTTACTACACTAATAACTCACTATACATGGGACGCGTTTGGTTGAAGTTGACAAGCTTACTTTAAGCAGTTATTGTCACCAATCACGCCAAAAATCTTTGAATTGTACTACAAGTAATTTAGTTAAGCCAATTAGCTGTCCAACAAATAATGTTTCAAAATAAAGACTCACATCTATTTTTTGTCTCCTAAAGTAGGAATACAGGCATTCGTAGGTACTTAACATCATCTTTGTTTAAAGCATAGCTTGGCTAGTAACAGGTTAGTTCCTATGGCTCCAGGAAGATGTCAAAAACGAATGAAACTATGTGTAATTTTATGCAAGAATGAGGATTTTTCTTACCTGTGACTTATCAATTGGAAACTAATATATAATTCGTCAAGGGATGTACCAGAGTTGAGCGTTACCACCTCCTATACGCATGTATATTATAGCAACAATAGAGTCACCTTCAAACGGACCAATTCAAAGTGAGATTTCGTATTGTGAAATATTATATCCGTCTGATTATAATATATGCCAGTAGATAAGCTGAAATACGAGAAACTTTCATGTTAGCATGTCGTAGAATGAAACTCATTCTGTCAGGTGAATGTATGATTTGCTTTGTCTGGCAAAATCCATTTATTCGCAAGTATTATATGCTATACTGTTATAATTAATCGGTCAATTCTGAGCGTCAAAAACTAATTGATTGGTCGTAGTTTACACTCTATTTTTGCAAAATGTAAAATTTAACTGATAATTATATCGACCATAAATACATTGGTCTTCAAAATTACATTTAAATGTTCTATGCGGTATTTCAAGCCGCAGTACATTACAGCAACATGCGAAAACTGACATAAGTTCGACGTCATGTCCAGATTTTTACTACCTTGTGTGTCATCGATGTACAAATGAAATTTAACTGCAGGGAATCAAAATATAAATTTATTAAAATGATAAGCTTAAATTTATTTCTAACTGTTGCTTATTGAACTGAATTTTAAGACATTCAATAAAAGGTCGGTTGGGCTCTGCTTAATTCGCCGACACTGCATAAATGAAATTCAAATTTAATTATGCGGTACCAATTAAAACAAACGAAATTTGCCGTTAAACAATAGATTGCGACCTTGTGTATGAACAAGTGTATAAACGCGGTGCATTTACTATGAAATCTCACTTGACACACTTGACACTTCCGCTCTACGCTCTACGTGTGATTCCTGTCACTATCTCTAATTGGCTGTTTACCTACGCTGACTTCTGGACTTGCATTTATCACGCTGTGTCACCTAGTCACTTGGACTTCAGTCACGCCAATCTTCTTGTTGCTGCCAAAATAGTCATACGTGATCTATTATTTATTAATCGGACTTCTACGTATGCCAGCCACCAGGGTGTTGTCGCAGATCTTAAACAAGACAATTCTGAGACTTCGTACAGCAACTCACCTCTCTGATTTCGACAACCCTAGTTATTCCGGTGCATCCAAACGAAGGTACGCCAGCAAAACAGCCAGAGCAGGTCTCATATGTCTAGAAGTATTTCTAAACACAGCAACACTATCAAACTTTCTCGGAATTTGCGGGAGAACGCGATTCCGGCCCAGATAAGTGCCACACACAATAACTGTCTCTCATTATCTGCGGCTAGTTTACTATTTTGTAACGTCGCACGGCATTTACTTGCACCCGGGGCGTTTACAACTTATTTCAAGTCTAAAATAATGAGTTAAACAATACTGATCACTATCAGTGAAGCAAACCTTTGCATTATCCTATTTTGGTCATCTATGTGTTACCTGTTTATGCTTGGCTTAACACTGCAGAAATATGTAAAACTTTATCTCACTTTAAAAGAATTAAAAATGGTTGCGATTCTGTTCGTTTATGTGAACGAGATATAGGGCACTAGAAACATAATTATATTTTAATTATTTATATAAATGTTAATTCATCGAAACGTTTTAAGCTTTTCAATGTAAAAAAAATCAGGACAGCGAGATGAGGGGTGTGTTTGTGCGTGTGTGAGAGAGAGAGATTAAACTCGGCTAATTAATCCAAACAAGCGTGCACGTAACATACAGGTGAAAACTAGTCTATAACACTCCAAAGATTTTCTGTTTCAGTTAACAAATTGATTTCACTCCAGGCATTGGATTACAGATTTAAGAAATAACCAGCCCTAGATTACTTTAATATCATTAAACTACCAGTATATTCGGTGTATATTTGTGTGTGTGTGTTGGTATGTGTGTGTGGTTTTTGGTGCAGTGTACGTAATCTAAAACGATGTTTAGAGTTCCCCCAAGGTTCTAGACTGTCGAAATTGCAAAACTGCTATAATTGCTTATCTCGTACTGTAGCAATTAAATGCGAAATATTTTCTTTTAATTAATAATCTTAGCTACCTACAATTATACAACGCCGTTCCACGTAACCTAAATAAGATAAATGCATGGTAAATTTCATTACATTCTTTTAGCATGAGGCATTATGAACCTAATAATAATAAAAAGGTGAGAGCAGCATATCTAACTTTGATTTCCATATATATTCAATTAGGTTTGATCCTCGACAGTCAGTTTGCCGTCGTACTCTGATGATCATCATGGAAGGTGGAAACGCGTCAGTGCATTGCGGCTGGCGGTAGTTTTGTTATGTTTTTCGACGACTGGTTAAATACGATGGGATTGGTGTTTACTTCAAGCTCGCAAACTTGATTTAAATAATTAATAATAAACTAGTTCAAATTGGGCCTGAAGGATTTGAAAACGTTAGCAAAAACAAAATATGCAACCTATGGTACGCATTGAGTTCCGGGCTTGCTATCAACTCATTATCGACAGTCATCTCTTTCCTTAAAACACATTTTATATTTATTATAATCAAGGTTGCGGTCTTGATATAAACACATGACCCATTAATTACTTACATTTGCCAGTATAAACTAAGAATTGTATAGTGTAGAAAAGGCAATTCATCCAGTAGACCGGTTTCATACTTATTGGGAACTCACCATGTACTGGCCAGAATTTGCCGCGGACAGGACTCGAACCTGGGCACGTCTGCTTCGTAACCTGGTGCCCAGGTTCGCTTCCTGTCCGCGGAAAATTCTGGCCAGTACATGGTGAGTTCCCAATAAGTATGAAACCGGTCTACTGGATGAATTGCCTTTTTTACACTATACAATTCCTAGTTTATACTGACATATGCAAGTAATTAATGGGTCAGGTGTTTATATCAATACCGCAACCTTGATTATAATAATTGTTATCACCACCCGCGCAACCAATGTTCGTTTAAGTATAGGTAGTTTTTGTTGTAATTTTTGTGGAAGAGTTATTAGTAGAACTCATCCACTTAATCAAATAATCGAGTTTATTTACAAGAGAAAATATAGAAGATAAATGTGGCGTAATATCACGATTTAGCAACAAATTTGACAATTACTATTGTGAGTATAAACAAAATACCTGGTCAGTTGTCTAGATTGAATTATTTTATGCTAATCTATACAAATCTAGACCTCAGTTTCCGGATTGAAGAATAAGCTCTTATTAATTTTAAATCTAGTAGTTGATTAAACGTTGTACAAGTTAGAGAAATTATGTAGAACAACGCATCATGCCAAATTTAGATGTATTCAAAATTAAGTCACACAAACAAAACAGGGGTTCAGATAGAAAAACAGACAAAAAATAATACCAGTTCTAGCATGGAATAAATTTGAATTTAAACTATCATTGATTATCAGGGTTGTGATAACTATTCGTTCGATAGAGCTTACGAACTTGCGATAAACACCATGCCCACTTGAATTGAACGGGCTCACAACATAGCGAAACTACCGGCGTCCAGATTAGTTTGAAAATAAATGAATTTATAGCCAATCCTAGATGAAGAATTAGATTGCTTTTTAAATTTTGACGGTCAGTGTCAGCTGACTTTATTAGAGCCACGCACATTTCAGACCACAAGTAACCAAAAACACTAATTGACTTTGTCTAAATAAAACGTAGTTTATAATAAAAATATTTGAACTCAGATTCATATAATTTATTTACAGTTAGTTGCTTCGCTATTAGTCAGCTTTAATACAATATGCTGTAACATTAAACAATCATTGACTTCACGGGAGGTGGTAACAAATCTTTAATTCAAATATGCGAGCTTGAATTAAACACCAATCTCATTGTATTTAACCAGTCGTCGAACAACATAGGAAAACTACCATCAGTCACACGAACTAACAAGCAACTACAAATAAAATGTGGACTTGATCGTAATTCGTTTACCAATCGCCGTTTGATAGTAAAAGTAACTACAACATCTGAATTAATTGCGGCTGATTAAAAGCTTAATTATGAACTTCGCTTAAGCATAATTAAACTGCAATTTAAAAAACGCATAGATATGTAAACACAAATTAATGTTAACAGATTAAAACTGAAGTGATTTCACATTTAACTCAGGATTACTATAAATCTAAGAATAATAAAAGTTATAAATTAATCAACTAAAGAAAAATTATTTAATGGTTGTTTATTTTTGGTTTCGTATTTTGTATTTGTTTGGGCGAACATGTTAATACACAGTTAAATACTGTTTGTTGCGAAGAGCTAATATATAGTAGATATTTTGCGAACCTAGTAAATGGAAATTATTTCAGTTGTGCATGAGATTATACTTTTCGTTTATGCTGTCTTTGTTTTTATCTTTCGGTCACAACTGAATCATTCTTGTTATATTGTGGTTCGCAAACCTAATACATACATACATGTTAATACACACTCAAGCGAAAAATTTCCAAAATACGCATTAAATAACGGTATAATCTGATTTACTTACTCGATTTCTACTTAATGGCAACATAAAAGCAGGAGTTTCATTACGCCCTTAAATAACATTTTAATTTTTCAAGTAATGTGGGGCAGTTGAATAATGCTGTCTCCTATCCGTAAATGTATTCAATAATTTGTCATCATCGAACCCGCAACCAATTTTTGTTTAAATATATAAATTTTCATTTCAATACCGCTTCCCCAAGTAACGTGGTGCCTGTTCTACGATGATAGATTGTGAGTGGTTAGTTGGAAATATAGTGTAAAGTAATGTAATAAAACCTTATCCCAAAGGAAAGGCCAACCAAGCAATATTATTTAGTATAAAACTGAAAATTGTATGTAGTGTTAGTACCATGTAACTTTTCGGTACAATATTGTTGGTATCGGTTACTAACACAATAGCCATAGTGTTAGTATCCTCTACAGACTCTGTACATATATTATATAGTGTGAGTTAGCGTTGAAGTCGCATTGTCGCAGACTATACGATGTTAACTTCACTATTGCAGGTTTACACATTCGTCTAGGAGATTGTATCGTCCTATTATCCCTCATTCTTGACCAAAATATAAAGTGGTTAAAGGGCGTAATACCGGCTCCTACTGATGAGTCGCCAGTAAGCACGAAACGAATGTGCATGAGATTATACTTTCCGTTCATGCTGCCTTTGGTTTATCCTTCTGGTCACAACTGAACTAATTTGTTACTAGGTTCGCAAAACCTAATACATACTTGCATCTATATTAGTTCTTCGCAACAAACAGTATTTAACTGTAATATATTGAATTGAATGATGTCATGCTTACCGTGAAATGTGATAACTGATATCGATGAAGGCCAGAGTGTATGGTTTAACTGGAGTAACAGGTGTTCGGAAATTGTTGTAATTTTCAAATTGGGTGAACTTTAGCATAAATTTATATCCATCAGGTTGGTATCATGTACCGACTCGGAAACCATAGTATTAGTATCCGGTACTCGTCGATTTAAAAAAGGTATCAGTTACTAACACAATAGCCATAGTGTTAGTATCCTTTACAGACTTGGTATATATATTATATAGTGTGAGTTAGCATTGAAGTCGCATTGTCGTTGACTTTAGATGATGTTAGCTTCACTATTACAGGTTTATACATTCGTCTAGAGATTGTACCGTCCTATTATTCCACATTCTTCTACCAAATATATAGTGGTTAAAGGGCGTAATACCGGCTCCTACTGATGAGTCGCCAGTAAGCAGGAAACAAATGTGCATGAGATTATACTTTGCGTTCATGCTGCCTTTGGTATATCCTTCTGGTCACAACTGAACTAATTTGTTACTAGGTTCGCAACACCTAATACATACTTGAATACATGAGGTGTTACCAATAAGATCGAAACCTGTCTATCTTCTTATTTTCTTATTTACGTTACAAAATGTCCAGATTAAACGGCAAAATGTATGCGCATAATGGAATTGACGTTTTTATGTCAGAGTCGCAAACTTGATTTGATTGTTTAATTATGGGTCCAACATATTATAGACTTGATAGATCGTTAGTAAATAAAGGCAAAAATCGTATTTTTTTAAAGAAAATTTTTACAGATACTAAAACATACTCATGAAATTAAACATAATTGATTGCGCGTGTGGTGGTAACAATTATTTAAATTATGTTTGCGAGCTTGAAGTAAACACCAATCTCATTTTATTAACCAGTCTTCGAATAACTTAGCAAAACTACCGCCAGTCGAAACGCACTGAGGTGTTCCGATCTTCCATGTTCGTCATCTGAATACGAAGGCAAACTGACTATCGAGGATCGATCCGCATTTAATATATATGGAAAGAAATATTTGATATGTGGTTCTCAACTTTAACAGTCTCGCATATGTTTTACTTGACTGGAAATGTCGGCTGCAAAATTTCTATGCAGTCACAAACATTAACTGTTTGCAGTTTTCGCCACGCGAATGGCGGTAGTTTTGCCATGTTGTTCGAAAACTGGTTAATAAAATGGGATTGGTGTTTACTTCAAGCTAGCTCACTTTTGTTTTTGCATTTATTAATTACTTTGAATGCTACGTCTGGAGAACATTCGTGCAAGAACATTATTTTAATCAAGGTTGCGACCTTAATTATTATAATCAAGGTTGCGGTCTTGATATAAACACCTGATCCATTAATTACTTACATATGCCAGTATAAACTAAGAATTGTATAGTGTAGAAAAGGAAATTCATCCAATAGACCGGTTTCGTCCTTATTGGGAACTCACCATGTACTGGCCAGAATTTGCCGCGGACAGGACTCGAACCTGGGCACGTCTGCTTCGTAACCTTAATATCAAATCATGACCCATTATATACGTACATTGGTCAGTATAAATTAAGCATTGTATAGTGTAGAAGAGGCATTTCAAGTAGTCGACCAGACGGTTAATTATTCGAATGAGAAAACATTGTAACTTAAATGCCTGTCTTAAATCAAATGGTGAATACACGTTTGCAATTGCTAAACACATCATCGAAACATCGCATGTGAAAAATAGAAACCAATAAAATTGCGTGCGTCACATCCAGTTCAAGCTCAATGCCTGTACATGCTTCTTCTGCTTGCATAAATCCGGCTGCAATTTGTTAATCCATAAGGCTTCGTATGTGGCTAGCTCCTTTTTGTTTTTGCATTTAGTAATTACTTTGAATGCTACGTCTGGAGAAAATACCAGACGGTTAATTACTTGAATGAGAGAACATTGCAACTTAAACGCCTGTTTTAAATCAAATGGTGAATACACGTCTGCTATTGCGCAGCACATCATCGAAACATCGCACGTATGTTCTCCAGACGTAGCATTCAAAGTAATTACAAAATGCAAAAACAAAAGGGAGTTAGCCACATACGAAGCCTTATGGATAAACAAATTGCAGCCGGATTTATGTAAGCAGAAGAAGCACGTACAGGCATTGAGCTTGAACTGGATGTGACGCACGCAATTGATTGGTTTCCATTTTTCACACTTTCTATGTTCACATATTTCTACCTTTTTTTGCTTTCCAATTTATATATAATGATATGTTCATTAGTAGATATTTGAGAAGATTATGCGAAAGAAATATTTCTTGTATCTGATAAAATTTCTTTTTGTTTTTGCACGCAGGAAGGGTAAAATGAATTTTATTAAAGCTCGCATTTCGAAAGAAATTTAATGATCTTTTGCAAAATTGTGATCTGAGTTTAAAGGATTTTTACATAGCAACTTGTTAATTTTTGTCATAACGATGAAATTCCCTAATGAATTATGTGGTTCTGCGAAGTGAGGGCTCTTATTATAAGTAGCATTGGTATGAGATTTTTGCGATCTGGAAAATTTCAATACAATACACCAAAACGTAAAAATATTTGGAGAAATAAAGTATACCCACCTTCACCTGGACTGTACTCGTTCCGTATCAGCAACATAAAGCTACCATTAACGAGTTTCCCTAAATATGTCTATGTTTTCATTGAACAATGAATTCTAGCCTATCAGAAATTTACTATATATAAATTTAGATATGAACTCGAATTAAAATAACATATCTGTCAAAAACTAAAGCACAAAGTGTACTTAGTCCAATCTCCTAGACAGAAAAAACATGTTGTCCTTTCAATATTCTATTTAGCAATAAATGGGTTCAAACGCCTATAGAAATCTGCTGCAGATCCATTTTACACAATTCAACAGGGCACATTTGGGCGAATATCTTATTGTTACATTTCAGTTCATGATGAATGGAAAGCACACATTTGTATGGACCACACAGAACAATGTATGAGTTTTTGATATTTGAGATACTCGTGTTAAAATTTAATGTATCTGTAAAAAATCAAAGTTTTGTATTCTTAAATTTTGGTTATGTCGCAAAATGATTGATAAATTCAGCCTGCCCTGGGGCGAAAGCTTTCACGTGATGGTAGCATTAATCGAACTACAATAAATGACTCACCGTCTTCTCTATTTGCTTAACGCCTGGCATTTGGCCATTCTGCCTTTGGTAGCTGGTAATTCGTTCAGCGCTTATACCGAGAAGCTGATTCAGCCGGCTAACTTATTAATAAAAGCTGACATTTAAGACTCATCGGTCATATTTTGTGTTTTGAAAACGATATCTTTCTTGTCATTTTTCCGTTCTTGTTTGGCATTCGCCAGTAGTGGCTGAAACTTTCAGTTGGCCTTGAATCAGAATCACGCGGCTTAGTAGGTAATAGTTTTAATTAAAAAGCCACTGCACTGATTCCCTATAATTGGGGATTTTCAAATTCTTCAGCCCTTTTACAGTAACCGCGAAGCACACTTTACTAGCTGGAAATACAAGAGAAGGTCTAAGCATTGTTGGTTCATTCCATCAATCGAATGCACTAAAATTGCCGCCTGAGGTTGCTGAATGAAAATTTTTACAATTTACTGCGCCCTAAATCCACATAAAAATGTTGAATTTATTCACAAACGATCAATAATAGTCGTGATTATCACCCAACAATATATGATAATAATAATAATAATACACACACACACACACACACAATAATAATAATAATAGTAATATAAATAATATACTAATTATAATGATAGTAAATTTAAAAAAAAAATAATGATATGAACAAATGCAATATTAGGTTTCACACAATAATAATAATACACAATTTTCATAATGATAAATTATTATTATTAATACATAGTGGTATTGTTATGTTATACTATCATTGCTGTTCATATTTATTAGCTATTGTTACTTTATTTATATTATTATTACATATATATATTATTATTATATTATTTATAGTACACTTTCTTCGTCGAAAAATAAAATTTCTTTTTATTTTTCACATGGCAAAGGTACTATGAATTTTATGAAGGCTCGCATTCCAAAAGAATTATAACAATTATTATCATTTCCTCATTATAGTTAAAATCTTTCGGTTTTGCAAATCTTAAACATCGGTACATTTCTCCTTTCAGTGAAAATTGTATAAAATTGAATTGTATTGAAATGAGGCTTCCGACTGGTATTTAAACTTATATTTTGTTAAGCCAAGCGTCCAATTGTATCATTTTAAAGACAAAAATGTTTTTCTATGCGTGATTAATTTGTCAGCGTCGTTTTGCACTATTTAGATCTAATTTGATCTCATGTTTTATGCAGCCATTTTTGGCTTACCAAAAAGTAAAGGATAGAAGACCAGGCAATCGATGTATCAATATTGTTAAAAATTTGGACATTTTTGCTAACAAATTGTTTAGAAAATTGCACTGTGTATATTTAGTATTGAGTAAAAGGATGCCTTCAGATGTGTACCTACTGTCTAGCAGGATTGTACAAATGTGGAAATCAAATATTCGAATATCGATTGCAAACTTAAGATAAAAACCAAACACCGTCTCTCTAACCAGTTGCACAATATAGCAAGACTATATTCAGTAACACATACTGGCGCATTTGAATCCTCCACAAGCATTGGCAATGTTAGACGGCAAAATGACGAGAGGATCAAACCGCAAAACATTGTACACTAATAGCTTTACATACGGAGTCTAATTTTATAAAATTGACCATAGCCATTCGTTTCTATTATGCTCTTGCCAAAATATTTTCAACATGTGTCTATTTATATAATTAAACAAACATTGGCTGCGCGGGTGGTGATAACAATTATTATAATCAAGTTTGCGGTCTTGATATAAACACCTGACCCATTAATTACTTACATATGTCAGTATAAACTAAAGTATTCGGAACTTATCATGTACTGGCCAGAAATTGCCACGGACAGGACTCGAACCTGGGCATGTCTGCTTCGGAATCTGGTGCTCTAACCACTGAGCCATCCTGCCGCACTCCTTGTAAGCTTTTTAGTACTATTCTAAGTGTGCTACCTTCCCGTCTGCACCTTCCAAAATGCGAGAAGAAAAATTTTGTCTTAACAATTTGAACTCATAGGTAATACAGTTAAGCAATCAATGTTTGCACGGGTGTTGGTAACAAATCTTTAAATTAAGTTCGCGAGCTTGATGTAAACACCAGACCCATTGTATTTTAGCAGTCGTCCAACAACAGAAAAACTATCACCAGTCGTACCCACAGATGTGTTTCGATGGCTCAGTGGTTAGAGCACCAGATTCCGAAGCAGACGTACCCAGGTTCGTATCCTGTCCGCGGCAAATTCTGGCCAGTACTTGATGAGTTCCCAATAAGGACGAAACCGGTCTACTGGATGAATTGCCTTTTCTACACTATACATTTCTTAGTTTATACTGACATATGTAATTAATTAATGGGTCTATTTTATTATGCCATAAATATGTTGTGCAGTTTACTTCTAACTGGAATTAGTTAAAGAAAATCTCCATATGGTAAGAAAGAAAGTGGTTGGCGAGCAAATTTCCATTATAAAAATGTACATGCGTGTTGCGAAACACTCCTCCTTTCACTTGAACATTTTCAAGCAAAATTTGGAGACAGCCGATTTTGTTATTTCCACAAATAAGCGAGGGAATACTTTGACAAAATAATAACTCCTTTTCGTTCTTTAGTGCGATTTTTTCGAGAAACAAAGCACTTTTAAACAGAGAATATATTTTTGAGCCTTTTCTTACGTAACCAATAACGTAGTTTACTGAGATTTTTGTTGAAATAAGAAATACTTCACATATAATTGTGAAATTGCTTATGTTAATATTATAGGTACAACAAATATGTCTGTCATGTTATATGAGCTCACATTACTTTTTCCCCAAAAGTGCTTTGTTATCAAATTATCATTCAATGTATACTGCGACATTTTTACCGTCAGCAAATTTTAGGTTATCCGCATTGAACTAATTTCAAAGATATTTTATTCTGTTTTCTTCGTGTGTGTCGATGTAAATTCTATGCTGCATTGCAAATAAAACAACCTATACGTTTGCAGTCTCGTGGATCAAACATGTATGCATAAATTAATAGTTAAGAGCTATTCTAGTTAGTTGATATATCAACAAAAGTGTATAACTAAAACTGAATAAATAAGAAGTATGTCTCCGTTAGCGTGTGTATTACTTGCCTATTGGATAGTAATTGGCTAAAGTAAACACCTGGCTTAAACCCCGTTATATAATTTGGACATACAACACCATACCGTGGATTTTGGGATGTTCTGGCACAACTACTAATTCCCAGGTGACAAAATTACATAGTTGTATTTAGTTTGATAAAAAATTGGTGCGAGTTTAAGTTTCAGAGTCTACCTATACATTTACTTCGTATATTCACGTCTAAATGTATCTTAACTCAAACGACCAGCGCTATTCGGGGAAACAAAATCTGCATGAAAATTAAAAGAATAGTTATTTAAAGTTTGTTGCGATAAGGTAACATATTCAATTTATTATAGCCTCATGTTCACGTATGTTTTGTGCTTACTGTCGACTCATCAGTAGGAACTGGTACTATGCACTATACTCACTATATATTTGGTCAAGGTATGTAGAACAGTTGGACGGTACGATCTTCTATACCAATATGCATACACGAAATATCGTAAGTAACTTAAAATGAAATCTTCGACAATGAGAATTCAATGCCAACTCGCTATATAAACTATATATAAAGAGTCTGGATATGTTACCAATAGTATGGTTTCCGAGTCCGTACATGGTTCCAACACAATCAATTTCAATTTATACTAAGCACAACTGAACACCTATTGCTCCGGCAAATCCATAAACTCTAGCATTGATCGATATCAGTCATCACGTTTCGCGGTAATCGTGACATCATTCAATTAAATATATAAGAGTTAGGTATTGTTTGTTGCAGAGAACTAATGCATACACAATTTGCATTAGTTGATGCGCACCTAGAGAAAAATTGTCCGTGAGTTGTATTCTGATGCTATTAATTGTACTTTAGGCTTTTAACTTTATTCTGCTGTCTTCCTTCATTCTCTCAGATTCAACGTACGGAACGTTATTGCAAAATTTACTTACGGTGTTAATCTTAGTTGTTTCTATTACCTTTCGATGTTAAATACTGTTTATTGCGGAGAACTAATATATATATATATATATATATATATATATATATATATATATATATATATATATATATATATATATGCAAGTATGTATTAGGTGTTGCGAACCTAGTAACAAATTAGTTCATTTGTGACCAGAAGGATAAACCAAAGGCAGCATGAACGGAAAGTATAATCTCATGCACATTCGTTTCGTGCAGAGGCATTGAAAGCAATCGGGATTAACATTAATCTTTTTGTAGCCTACAATGCTGACATGAGGTGTAGAGTTGACAATAGCAAGGGAGCTCTTTGGAGATGCCAGGCCAATACAGTCGCGAATGCAATGTCTCCATGAGGCGTGCGGCGCCGTTCATCGCGCTAACGTTTTTAACTGGCCGACTACTTATTATCTTGTGGCATCATTTCCATGTTATTCAGAGACATTGATAATTAGCAAAACATGCACAGCAAAAATTCTGCTGAGCGCATCGTCCACGCCATTCTCGATACCAACTCGCTGACGATGATTCGTTACATCGTATTCTTTGATCTTTTCGATAGCTACGTTTACTCATTTCTTCTGAATATCCAATGACTGTCAATGCACCGGTGTTTTATGATCGGTAGAGACGTCGATGTCCACTGATGACAAAATACCTAATCTGACGTAGTTCCCATTGTATGGCCGGTAGTCTCATTTTAGTAACCGTATAGTTTTGTCCCGTCTTAGTTTTCGTACGACTTATAAATTGCGCCGGATGTCCGTCCGCTTGCAACACTGCCCCTATGCCAATATCTGACGTGTCTGTAACAATTGCCATGCTACCTATAAGGAAATTCAAAATAGTGGCTTATATTTATTTCGCTTCACATAAGTTAAAGTCTTCTTGAAGCTCCTTCATCCAACGAAACGGCATCTTGGCCCTAGTTAACTTGGACAAGGGTTGTTGAGTAACTGCCGTTTCCGCGAGATATGGTCTATAGTAATTCACCCTATCACTAAACCTGTGTAATTGTTTGCTTATAGGAGGCATCGTACGTTGGAATCTGCAAACAAACATCCCTCTGCCGAGATTGCATGGCCCAGGAATCGCACTGTTTTATCTATCTGAACATTTTCTGGATTAAAATATAATCGCCATTTTACGGGTTTAAACAACATCTTCTGTAGCCTACTACGCAATTTTTCTACGGTAATGACTCATTTGACAACATCGTCAACGTAAGCTATAGAACAGGGTAAGTTGGACAATTAATGTCCATTATTCTTTGAAACACTTACACGGCGTTCTTCAGACCAAATGGTACCCGATTGAATTGGAAATAACATTTGGGTACTTGCAGCGCTACTTTGCATCTGTCTTTTGGCCGAACGCTAATTTGCCAAAAGTCCTGCTTGAGGTCAAACGCAGAAAACCACTTGCCTCCCACTATCTCTAGAAATAGATTACATAGAGCCGGCGTGTGATATGGGTGAGGTTTGGTCACAGGATTTAATTGTCGGAAACAAGCAGCTCATCAGAACGAATCATTCTTTTTCGAAACTTAAACTTTAGGAGCTCTAAAAATTGGTGATGATGGCTCAATAACGATGGCCTCTATCATCTATTGTGTTGCCCAACTCGCTGCTGCTAGTTTCTATGGCGTAGCACCAAATAATTTTCGTGATTCTTAACCTCCGTTTAATTCTTGCTATAATATAAAGCGGTCAACCCTTGGTCAGGGACATTTGCTGCAATGAGACCCCTGAAAAATAATAATGTACTGGCTTTGACACTCTTTCCACCACCCGGGCAGAGAACTGTTCTCCTCTTGGTCCGTAGAGCAGCATATCACCTTTATTGATCTAGTGCTCTTCTACCTCGAGATGCATATACGTTAGCCCATTTTATAATAAAGTATAATCCTTTAGTGTTATTTATGTACTCTTTAAAACTGACAGAGTAGATATCATCATTTATTTATAATTTAGTCTTTTATTAGCTCGCAGCCACTATCGATGTGCCCGATGCCTAAAACCAACTTTTGTTGAATTCACGTTGCCTAACCGACAAGTCATTGGCATTGCCGCCATATATTGTGGTATCCAGCAGCATAAATATGATTGTCTCATGCGGTTGCAATCCGGGCAAAGACTCAGTTAGCTTTGACGACAACCGCTTGATGCGTGACATGATATCAAAGGGAATCTCACCCGGCAGTGGATTAAGTCTGTATAATTCCGAAAGCACCTCCTGAGGCCTGGGTCGGAGGCGATCCAACACTCATCTTTTATATTCTCCATACGTCAACTAATTCCTGCTTCTACTGAAAAATCTTGCGTTCGCACAGAAGCATAAAATATTTCCACATCTATAGGTGCAAGCAAAGGTTTGACTTCTGATGAAGAACGAATATAAAAAGTCGATTAGGTTGTAAAAACCGGTTGAATTCCATCTGCTGCCCCGTGAGTGGTAGGTCGGCATTAATGAGTTCACCAATATTGGTTCGTTCGTTAATGCAGATTCCCTCAGAAATAACAATTATTTTTTCGTTCAGCCTAGACTTATTTATCTCTAACCCCGCAGTTAGTGTTCATTTTCGAAGATAATATTCTTACTAAGTTTTCCAAACCATCAGACCTATTCAATTTTGCTCAAATCAAATGTTTTATTTTTAATCAATTATTTAAAGGAGTTTGCTCGTAAATATCGCGTCCAATTAGTAAAGCAAGATAAAAATAATTATTATTTCACTTTCGATTATGTGGCTCCAAATCTGCTTCCGTCATCGCCCTGACTTAATGCATGCACTTCAACGAGGACTTCCTGATAGTTTATACCGTCACATTTATATATATATATATATATATATATATATATATATATATATATAATGGGTCATGTATTTGTATCAAGATCGAAAATTTGAATACACTAATTGCCATCACCGCCCGTGCAACCAATGTCCAATTGATTATAAAAAACTACTAAGCCTATTATATATAGTGAGTTAGCGTGGAAGTCGCATTTTCGAGACTTTATATGGTGTTAAATTCACTACTATAGGTTTACACATTCGTCTAAGAGATTGTAGCGTCCTATTTTCCCACATTACTCACCAAAATATATAGTGGTTAAAGGGCGTAATACCGACTATTACTGATGAGTCGCCAGTAAGCACGAAACGAATGTGCATGAGATTATACTTTCCGTTCATGCTGCCTTCGGTTTATCCTTCTGGTCACAACTGAACTAATTTCTTACTAGGTTCGCAACACCTAATACATACCTGCATATATATTAGTTCTCCGCAACAAACAGTATTTAACTGCCAAACCTACTGATGCATCAGTACATGTAAAATTACCTGTTTTATAAATAAATTTGAACATTTGTTGATGCATGATGTAGCACACGATTATAGCCTATATTTAATGACGACTTTAACATTTTACAAACTTCTTTGAGTAGACCTCCAGAAGGAGATTAATATTTGCATTTAGCATGTCAATACTGGCAAAAGTATTTTGTTTGGATGGGCACTTCATGAAATAAAGATCAGTGATAATAACAACTTGCCTGTCAAAAATAACATATCCAGGCATGATATAGCTATTCTTTTAACAATTGCCTAAGATCACTGAACAAAAATAAAAACACACGAGTATATACTGAAACAATATTACAAATCGGCTTGGCAACAAAGAAGATATCCTTTTTTATTGAACGTTTCTATTCATGGCTATGAAATGATGAAGGCAGAGCTAAAACAAAAAATTTGACAGAGCAACAAATATAGTTTACTCAATTTTTCAACAATAGGATGCTAGCTGTCAATTGTGACAACATCAAATAGCAGATAAATGAGAGCATTCCATGTTGTAGTAGTAAAAGTTAGAAGGATGAAGAAGAGATCGAGCAGATAGGCAAAATTATGATAGATATTATGGCTTAGCCAAAAAAACTGAGGGCACTCATGTTAGTTCGTGGAATAATACATCTTATTAAAGCTAGTAAATTTTAAAGATATTTTTTTCTGTAAATATAATATATAATTGTAGCAAGCTTTTTACACATTTGCGAAACAGTAATTAATAAAGAGCCGGAGATCTCAAGCGTATTCTGTCATTTATTCTAACTATTCGAGATTTTTTGAAAAAATTATATATATATATATATTAAAATTTATTTTTTTAATTTATGTGTCTTGTCTTCTGTAAGGTCACTTTTAATTTCATTTTTAGAGTTATATTATGTTAATTGCCGCACTACACGGACCAGTTTTATTAATATGTTTGTTTATTTATCAAGTAGTTAAAATTATCGTTCGCATACTTTAATATTGCCGCTTTTAAAAAATACATGACACATTTTTATCAGCACATTGTATAAAAAGCAGTGGTTCCGCAACATGTTGTTTCGGAATTTGTTGCTATGTTTAGATGACAATTACATGACATGTTATCAGTCCGTTCATAAAGAATATCATTTTGACAGGCATATGTACAAGTCATCGTTACTCTAATCATTTTTTTTCTTTTGGTGTATCCATTTATTGTTATTATTACAATATCATCCTTACTAACATTTTCCATGTTAATTATTTACTGCGTTTAACGTATTATTATGTACATCATAGAAAATATGTTTAATTAATACAATAGCAGTATGTATGCCATACATTGGGTTTTCACATTTTATGTAACTATCTTAAAAACGTAACAATGAAGCAGTTGAATATGTACCAGTTTTGACTGGCTGACGTTCGAGAGCCAACACAAATTGTGGGAACTCCATCTAAAACAACGAAGGCAAGTCGCAAACTGGCGCCGTGACGATTGTAAACCCATTCTAAACGAATGAATGGGTGCTCAGGCACACAAACACACACACACACACACACACATATATATATATATATATATATATATATATATATATATATATATATATATATATATATATATATATATATATGCCAGCCCAGATATCGAAAATAAGTAATTATACTTAATTTTGCGCTTTTTCAATGTATAAAATTGCAGTACTTTTACACATGATGCCTTCTTAAGACATCACGAAGTAAAAAAATTCAAAAATAAATCAAATTCAGCCTGAATAAAAGATTTAATCTTATATGCACACGCATTTCGTGCTTAATGCTGAATCGTCGGAAGTATCCGTTATTACGCCATACCTCCACTATAAATTTGGTGAAGCAAAGCGTGTCAGTTAGACGGTAAAATCATCTGCAAGTATGTATTAGGTTTTGCGAACCTAGTAACAAATTAGTTCAGTTTTGACCAGAATGATAAACCAAAGGCAGCATGAACGGAAAGTATAATCTCATGCACATTCGTTTCGTGCTTACTGGCGACTCATCAGTAGGAGCCGGTATTACGCCCTTTAACCACTATATATTTGGTAGAGAATGTGGAATAATAGGACGGTACAATCTCCTAGACGAATGTGTAAACCTGTAATAGTGAAGCTAACATAATCTAAAGTCAAGGACAATGCGACTTCAATGCTAACTCACACTATATAATATATATACCGAGTCTGTAAAAGATACTAACACTATGGCTATTGTGTTAGTAACTGATACCTTTTTTTGTAATCGATGAGTACCGGATACTAACACTATGGTTTCCGAGTCGGTACCATGATACCAACCTGATGGATATAAATTTATGCTAAAGTTCACCCAAATTGAGAATTACAACAATTTCCGAACACCTGTTACTCCAGTTAAACCATACACTCTGGCCTTCATCGATATCAGATATCACATTTCGCGGTAACCATGACATCATTCACTTTAATATATTACAGTTAAATACTGTTTGTTGCGAAGAGCTAATACATACTTGCATATATATTAGCTCTTCGCAACAAACAGTATTTAACGGTAAAATCATCTGTACGAATGTTAATGTATTTGACTTCAAAGGTCGTCCACCGCAATTATTTGAAGTTAACTGCTTTACTGTTAAATGCTGTTTTTTGCGGAGAATTAAGTATTAGTTGTTGCGAACCTAGTAACAAATTAGTTCAATTATGACCAGAAGGATAAACCAAAGATACATATAATATAATATATATATATATATATATATATATATATATATATATATATATATATATATATATATATATATATATATATATATATATAAGTTGGTATTAACAAGACATTACGCAATATTTCAAATTAAATTCTTTAATTTGATCGATTTCTTACTTATTTGGCACAAAAAATTTCCTTTCCGAATTTGCGCGACTGGGGGCATATTTATTTTACGGTTTCTCAACTTATTCACTGTGCCACTTAAGCTACACACTACACGCTATTCCCAGGTGCATACCAACTTGTATGCATATGCTGTAAGAACATTAGGTCAGAAGCGATACCTACGAGGATCTACCTGAGGGTATGAATATAACTGAAAATTGTTTGCAATGCGTGACATTGATGACTAAGAATTTGAGTTACGGCACTTAAACACATTTGCACGAGCTAATAAACTTATTGCAGACATACGGCCAAATCGGTCTAGTAGATGAATTGCATTTATAGCCCATCCAATGTTTAGAC